>ML396044.1:22504-35528 GCA_005239525.1 Nicotiana knightiana | reverse complement strand
GGATTACCTATAATCCCTTTGTGGCAAACTAGCCTCTAGCTATTTGCGACAAACTCCAAGTTAGTTATAACTTAAAACACACAGTACCTATACAGACGCTTCTAGATAAAGCTGAAAAGGTACAAGTTGAAATCACCTACTACAAGTAACTAGACTAAAAAACAACAGTTAAAACTGGTTCTTCTATCTGGTTCAAGTAGCTTCAGAGTCGCACACTTAAATCTCACACGAACTGCTTGCAAAATTGCCTTGCTAATTTTACTCTCAATTCTTACTTAACTTATGCTTTTGTGCGTACATGTACAATAAGAACACTCTGCAATATATAGGATTAGTAGACGAGAGATTTACTAGAGTTCTAATGCTACTCTTCCTTGGTGGAAGAGTTCTAGTTAATCTCAACTCCTCGAATCCTTCCTTATCTTTGATTCTGTTCTTACTGAATAAGGAGTCTTTCTCCTTATCATTTTGCAATCTTTTCGATCAGGAGATATATCTTATTTCTCAGGTTTCGTTTATCTCCTGTATATGCACCTCACGTTCCTTAACTCTGCATATGTCTATGTCTCCAGTGATGGACCTGGTTCATCTTTGAGTTCCTTTGTCAATCTTCAAAATCATTCAACTTCTTGGGCCAACAAATTCTCCCTTTTTGATAATGACAAACTCTGTGCTTAGGCATGTAACCAACTTAATCCAACATTGACACATTTTAGAGTATTGAGAATTTATCATAAAAGAACTAGGTTCATTAGGTTATAAATATCACATGTTCAGAGTAGCACATAGCTAGTTTTCCCCCTTTTGGCATCATCGAAAATTTGAAAATTTTAGAAAGTCCCAGATATTTAAGAATTACTCATGGCCACTGGGCAACTACAAGTGCAATCATGGATTAATCATCAATAGTGAACCAATAATTCAAACTATCAAAGAAAAAGTGACAAGAGTAAGAGCAAACACAGCAGAATTCATTGATAGAAGGAATTGTTCATCCACAATCCACAGAAAGAAATAGAAACAGTTAAAAGCATAAGCAAAAAAAAATAACGAAAGTCCCTAATTTGGGTCACTGAAATACTAAGTCAGGCTGGGCTACTAAGGTTGGGAAGGGCTGGAGGCTGGGTTTTTGGCTTGAAGAAGAGATAGCATATCCCTAAGGATTCCCTGATTCTTCTCCTTCTCTTTAGCAAGCTCAGTTCTGAGAGCATCCCTCTCAGATTCAACCTCTGCTAGACGGTTATTTAGCCGAAGTATTTCTGCATCCTTCACCCCACTTTCATGCACAGGTGCTCTAACTTTGTTGTTCATAGGTGTCTTCCTGGATGAACCAGGTTCATTTACAGTGTCATTTACAGCATAGTCACAAGCCAGAAGAGTATTAATGCCAAAGTGATCCTTGGTTGAGGCCATACCTGCTTTCTTCAGAGGCACCTTGTAGTGACTAAGTACAGAGATAAGAATGAATCCATATGGAATGGCATGGGCTTTGGAGCCATTTATCACTCTGTCCAGCAGTTGAATGATGAAGTAGGGCCAATTTATCTGCCTCCCACTGTCCAGGCACTCCATCGGGACTAAATCCATGTAGTTTGCAATGTGCCTCCTCTCCTGTCTTGGAAGTACACACTTGTTGATAAACTCAACTACCACTTTGTGTGGGGGGCTTCATCTCACTCTTGTAAACTGCCTTAGGTTTAACCTCCTCTTCATTGTCGCGGAATTTTCTTGTGATTTGCAGAGCAGTTGAAAGATCATCTAAGCTTGGCCATTTTTGCCTAGCGTAGTCATCATAGCCTTCAGATGGAATGCCAAGGATCTCTCCTAATTCTTGGCATCAAAAGAAATTTATATCCCCGTCACTTGGCTAGTGACTCTCCCATCCTTGATACCAGCATTGGCCATGAATTTAACTATCTCATTTCTGGCCAATCGTCCATCCAACTGAAGGACCATGTCCTTCCAGCCCTGCACCTTCAACTTATCCAACAATAAGACCATGCCTGCTTCTAACAAATCTTTCAATAACCTCCCTTTCAGAATGGTGCGCTTCCCAAATTTTGTCAAATTATCCTTCACTCCATCTGAATTAGTTCCATCCTCATCACTCCAGTCATCATCTTCAATAGTTTGAACTTTCTTAGGTTTTACTGTAGACCTGGTTCTCTTGACCACAGTTGAGGGTTCAACAGACACAGGTGCAGACTTCTTGGAGGAAGTCCTGGCTTTCTTTGGTCTTGGAGTCTGAATCTCAACCCCTGCCATTTGTTCATCTTGATGGACCAGGTCCATCTCATCAATCTCAACAGCCTCTACAGGTTCAGCAACTTTCTCCTTTCCCTTTGCAGCCTTCTTTCTTTTACTCTCTTCCAAGGCTTTCTGTAACTCCTCCTCACTCTGCCTTAGTGTGTTTCTTGTGGTTCTTCCTCTTGGAAGAGGAATTTCAGAATCAGCAGAGGGAGTGGCTTTCCTCTTCTTAATTGCTCCAGCTATTCCAGAATTTTGAGCCTTGGTAGTTCATTTCGTCTTTGGCTTATAATTGTCACCTAACTTCTTCAGAAGATCTGCTAAGGTTTCCTCAGTAGATGAACCAGGTTCATATGTAGACTTCCCTAGATTTTCTAACCCCTCAGCCACTTCTTTTGATTCACTTCCCCTGACTTCTTGGCTCCCTCTTCTATTACTATTGTTTCAGTACCACATATAGACAAACTAGCAATTTCTTCCCTTGTTCCCCTCGCTTCACTCCGACCTCCCTCTCTATCTCTTTTTCTATCTCAATTTTATTTTTACCACCTCTTCGTCTTATTTCTAGAAACTCCACATCTATCACAGACCCAGCCAAAACAAACTTATTTTCTAAGTTCTCCGCTATTTCAGACACATTCTCAGAAGTGATCTTTGGTACATATGATACATGTTCAGAATTCGATGATCTTGTTGCTTCCTCAGTAGCTGATTTAAACGAGTCACTTGAATTATCTGATTCTTGAGCTTGACTGGCTTGTAGTTTGGCATTCAATTTTCTGGCGAGAGAACCTGTAGCCACTATTTTTTGGCAAGCATTTTAACCCTTCTTTTTATGGGTTCTGAACTAGGGCTAGGTTGAGAAATAATAGGACTGGTTGAGATGGAATGGGACTTGGTGGTGGAGGTGTTGAAGAAGTCGAAGATGGAGTAACAGGTGGTGGATTACCAGGGTTGTCCGAAGGGTTAGACATTTTTGATTGAAGATGGAAGAAGAAAATTTTGATTGAGAATGAGGGTAAGGGAGATGAAAGGGTTTCGACAGTTGTAGAGTTAGTGAATGATTTCAGAGGTGATGATGAGGGTTTTTAAAAGAAGGAAGTAATTAATATATAACGGCAGCCTTTTTGGGTCAAATAGAGGTCTTATCACCTCTGCAACTGATCAGTTAGAGGTGACGGTTACTGCTTCCCTAGGTTCTAGGCGGTTTAGTTTTATTGGAGTCTTAGGGTAGACGAAACTTGTTCAAAAATTGGATAAGGATAGATTGTGAAAAGATTTTGATTATGTAGATTTCTGCTCATGATTAACTATTAATATTTTAAAGTGTGTATAGTAGAGAACACATACCTCGCCTTTCAGATGAACCAGTACTGATGAACCAGGTTCATCATATCAAAATCCTCTTTATCAAGACTCAATTTTCAACAATAGAGAAAACAACATTAGTAACCAGCGAATAATCTCAAAACATGGCAAAAGAGTATGTTATTTACAGCATGAGACTGAGTAACAATTAATCTGATTATTTACACAAATTTCAGAATTTCTAGCCAAAAAAAAATATTTTTTTTCATGTACATTCTGAACTGGTTCAATTAGGTGATCTTAATCATACCTTATTCTAACATGTTCCTTTCAAAATTCTCTCTACTTAGTGCTTTTGTAAAGATGTCAGCAATCTGTTTATCAGTAGCACAAAATTCAATAGAGATCAATCCTTTCTCATAATTATCCCTTAAAAATAATGTCTAACATCTATGTGCTTTGTCCTTTTATGATGACCGGGGTTCTTTGTCATACTTATAGCACTGTGTTATCATAAAAGATAGGGATGCATCTAACATTGATTCCAAAATCTATCAATTGTTGTTTAATCCACAGTAGTTGAGCACAACATGAGGCTGCAGCCGCATACTCAGCCTCAGCAGTAGATAGAGCCACAGAATTTTCCTTTTTAGTGGTCCAAGACACGAGACATAATCCCAAATAATGTGACATACCTGAGGTGCTCTTTCTATCCACTAGAAAACCTGCATAGTCAGCATTAGCATATCTCACAAGATTGAAGTTACTAACTTTTGGATACCAAAGACAGAGATCAGTGGTACCTTTTAGGTATCTCAAGATTCTCTTCACAACTGTTAAGTGGGATTCCTTTGGATTAGCCTGAAATCTTGCACAAAGTCCTATGCCTAAACCAATGCCAGGTCTACTGGCAGTAAGATACAACAATGAACCAATCATTCCCGTATACAACTTTTGATCAACAGATGAACCAGGTTCATCTACACCCAATTTTGTGGTTGTTGCTATAGGAGTATCAATTTCTTTAGAATCTTCCATTTTAAACCTCTTAAGCAACTCTTCAACATACTTTTGCTGATGGATCATAGTTCCATTTGAATTTTGTTTAATTTGTAAGTCTAAAAAGAAATTTAGCTCACGCATCATACTCATTTCAAATTCACTCCCCATTAGTTTAGCAAATTCTTTACTTATCTTATCAGTAGTTTCTCCAAAGATTATGTCATCTACATATATCTGAACTACCAAGAGATCTTTACCTTTTTCCTTAAAGAATAAAGTACTGTCAATTTTACCTCTCTTGTAGTCATGCTCAAGCGGGAATTTTAATAATCTTTCATACCATGCTTTGGGAGCTTGCTTGAGTCCATACAGTTCTTTGTCAAGTTTGTACACATGATCTGGATTCTCCTTGTTCTCAAACCTTGGAGGTTGCTTGACAAACACTTCTTCCTTGAGATAGCCATTTAGGAAGGCACTTTTGACGTCCATCTGATGAAGAGTGAATTCCATGTAAGCAACAAAGGCTATGAGGAGTCTTATTGCTTCCAATCTTGCCACTAGAGCAAAAGTCTCATCATAGTCTATGCCTTCCTCCTGATTATATCCTTGTACAACCAATCTTGCCTTGTTTCTTGTCACTATTCCATCTTCATCAAGTATGTTTCTGAAGACCCACTTTGTGCCAATTACTGATCTATCCAGGGGTCTTGGTACCAGATGCCAAACTTAACTCCTTTCGAATTGGTAGAGTTCATCTTGGATTGCATTTATCCAGTCTGCATCCTGCAAAGCCTCAACAATATTTTTAGGTTAAATTAGAGATAGAAAGGCATTAAAAGCACAAAGATTTTTCAAAGAAGATTTGGTTTTGATTCCAGAGGTTGGATCAGTGATGATGTTCTCAATAGGGTGAGAACTTTGATATCTATAAGGTTTCACAACCAACTGGTTACTCCTTGAAGTTCTTTCAATGCCTTGTTGCTGTGGAACAGGCTCAAGCACAGATTCCAATAAATTTTGAGAATTATTTTGTTCTATTCCCTCTGTCATGTTTCGTGGGATAGATGAACCTGTTCCATCACCTGTTCCTTCCTCCAGTGTTTCTCCAATTTGGACAGAGTTTCTGACCAGCCCAATTTCTTCATCCTCATGTTCCTATCTCTCAGAAAGAATGTTAGTTTCATTAAAAAATACATGCACACTTTCTTCAACACACAATATTCTTTTGTTATAAACTTTATAAGCCTTACTATGTGAAGAATATCCCAAGAATACTCCCTCATCACTTCTGGGATCGAACTTACCTAGGGAGTCTTTTCCATTGTTGTGCACAAAGCATTTACAACCAAAATCCCTAAGGTAGGATATATTAGGCTTTCTCCGTTTAAGTAACTCATAGGGATTATGATATAGCATGCAGTATTAATGGCTTCTTTCCAGAAGCTATGGGGTAGTTTGGTAGAAAGAAACATAGTTCTAGCTATATCTTCAAGTGTCTTATTCTTTCTTTCAACCACTCCATTTTGTTGTGGAGTTCTAGGGGTAGAAAAATTGTGATTTATGCCATGCTCATCACAGAATTCGGTAAATTTAGCATTTTCAAATTCAGTGCCATGATCAGACCAAATTGATGCAAGTTGATTTCCTAACAGTTTTTAAACTTTTCTAAAAAAAGAAGTAAACGTGTCAAATGCCTCATCTTTAGATGTCAGAAATAATGTCCAGGTCAATCTAGAATAGTCATCAACAAGCACCATCACATATCTCTTACCACCTCTGCTTAATGTTCTCATAGGACCACAAAGATCCATATGGACCAGTTCCATCGTTCTGGTGGTACTTACTACTTTCTTGCTTTTGAAAGAGGATCTTATCTGTTTCCCCCTTGCACAAGCCTCACAAACTTTGTCTTCCTTGAACTTAATGTAGGCAGACCTATCACTAAGTCCTTGGAGACTAGTTTGTGGAGTTGACTCAGACTTGCATGTCCAAGTCTCTTATGCCAAAGGAGGGGATCACTTTCCATCACACTTAAGCATATTAATTCATTTTCTGAAAGTGTGGACAGATCTATGGTGTATATATTGTTCACTCCTTTTCTCTGCAAAACAATCTTGTCAGTGATAAGATTTATTACAAAATATTTTGTAGAGGTGAATGCTACCAAGTTACCTCTGTCACACAGTTGTGACACACTGATTAGGTTATATTTCAAGCCATCTATCAGGTAGACATTCTTGANAGTGTGGACAGATCTATGATGTATATATTGTTCACTCTTTTTCCCTGCAAAACAATCTTGTCAGTGATAAGATTTATTACAAAACATTTTGTAGAGGTGAATGCTACCAAGTTACCTCTGTCACACAGTTGTGACACACTGATTAGGTTATATTTCAAGCCATCTATCAGGTAGACATTCTTGATGGAACGTGTGTCATCCTTACCTACCTTAACAACACAATGATTTCACCTTTCTTTCCATTTCCAAAGGAGAAATTTCCTCCTTTGAGGTCCTCAAGTGAAAGGAACTGGTCCTTTTTGCCAGTCATGTGTTTTGAGCAGCCACTATCCATGTACCATATTTGGCTACTTCCTTTCACTTGAACCTACAAAAGAAAATCAGGGGTTAGTCTTAGGAACCCAAACTAGTTTGGGTCCCTTTCTATAATCAAAAGGATGAATTAAATTCTTTTTAACCCAATTTGGTAACCAATTCTTCCCTCGAACAAAACTTTTATTCTTTTGACTGGCCTGCTCTTTTGCATTGCATTCACTTTTGTAGTGACCAGTCTTACCCCAGTGGGTACCTATTTTGTTCTCAGGAAGAGTGAGGTACTTTCTTTTAGGATCCCATTTAGGCAGCTGACTCCCAAAGCTAAGTCCTCTCCTATTACTACTATGATGTTCATGTAGCCATGTCAAAGCATCAGAGGATCTGTTCTATTTACAAGTTCTATCTAGTTCATGCTTGACCTTACCAAGTTCCTCCTTCAACATTCTTATCTGTTCATCCTTCCTATACAACTCATCTTTTAGTTTACCTACATTTTCTTCTAAGGTGAGTTGAGAATTGTCAGCTATCTTCTTACTGGTTCCTAGTTTCAGTTTTAGATTTTCAAATTTTAACTCTAGGATATTTGTGTCAAGTGGATGAACCTGGTTCTTCAGAGCAGTGTTTTCACTCACAGTTTCACTTACTCTGAGTTCTAGGTTTTTGCACTTTGCTTTTAAAATTACACACTCCTTAGACAGTTGTTCCTTTTCCTTATTAATTACCTCAGATTCATCAATAAAGTCTAGCAGTAATTTAGAGAGTTTTTCTTTGGACAAGAATTTAATCTTGTCTTTGAGATGAAATATACTTACCTCAGATTCCTCATGAGATTTATCATCTGAATCACCAATTACCATAAGTTCTTATTCATCTCCATCTTCATCATCTTACTCCTCATCTGAACTTTCTCCCCAAGCGGCGACCATAGCTTTTGTTGATACTTTGTTCTTCTTGGGATGAACTTGTTCCTTCTTCCGGTTCCTTCGTTCAGTCCTTTTTTTTTTCATTCAAATTCCCACTGAGAGAAGTTCTTGATGTGATGATTAGTCTTCCCACATTTGTAGCAGCCCTCATTAGTCATTTTTTTCGATACCCTTGCCTTGTTGTAGTTTCCACTCTTGAGGAGCCCTTTCCTCTCATAAGATATTTCTTGAAATATTTGGTGATCATAGCCATTTCGTCTTCTTCCAGATCTGCTCCTTCAGTGATTCTCAGTGCCAGACTCCTTTCCTTCTTGGGAGCATCCATCTTGATTGTCTGCCTTCTAAGTTTATAAGCAGTAAGATTTCCAATTAGCTCATCCAGTTTGAGAGTTGCAATATTCTTGGATTCTTGAATTGCAGTGATCTTGCATTCCCAAGAGACTGACAAAACCCTTGTCAAAATCTTCTTAACCATGTCTTCCTCAAGAAGAGTCCTTCTAAGAGATTTCAGTTCATTAGTCAATGTAGTGAACCTAGTGTACATCTCTTGAATGGTCTCTCCTTCCTTCATAGAGAAATTCTCATAATTGAGAATATAGTAGAGTACCTTTGGATCTCTTTACTTGAGCAGTTCCTTCGTGAGCCACTTGAAAAGTGTCCCAAATTTTCTTGGCAGGGGTACAACTTTGAATTTTGTTGTACTCATCTGGACCAAGTCCACACACGAGGCACTTCTTAGCCTTGGCATTTTTCTCCCACTTTCTCAAATCCTCATCAGTACAGTCAGCTCTTGTCTTTGGCATATCTACTCCTTCAACATTTGTCTTCATGGTGGCCAAAGGACCATCAGTAACAATGTCCCATAGTTCGTAGTCTTCCCCAATTATATGGTCTCTCATCCTGTTCTTCCACCAAGAGTAGTACTGGCCATTGAAGAGTGGAGGCCTAGCAGTTGATTGTCCTTCCCAGTTCCCAGGTGGTGCACTCATCTTTATCTTTTCCTAAGGTGATAGCATCTTCAAGGATAACCCGCTCTGATACCAATTGATGTTCTAAACGTTAATGTCACACAAGAGGGGGGTGATTTGTGTGGTATCCGATTTTTGCGTGCACTAGTCATAGAAGGACCGGGTTCTTATATGTGTTCCAACCTCTACTGTTTGCGGAATAATAAATACAGAAAATAAAGAACACATATATTTTTACGTGGAAAATACCTGGCTCAAAAGGTGAAAAATCACGACCTACTTCCCAGTAGGATTTTCCCAAACTCTTTACTAAATCAGTGAGCCAAATAGAATTTACAAAAACTTTTTTGTAAACCTAGGATTACCTATAATCCCTTTGTGGCAAACGAGCCTCTAGCTATTTGCGACAAACTCCAAGTTAGCTATAACATGAAACACACAGTACCTATTACGGACGCTTCTAGATAAAGCTAAAAAGGTACAAGTTGAAATCAGCTACTACAAGTAACTAGACTAAAAGACAACAATTGGAACTGGTTCTTCTATCTGGTTCAAGTAGCTTCAGAGTCGCACACTTAAATCTCACACGAACTGCTTGCAAAATTGCCTTGCTAATTTTTCCTCCCAATTCTTGCTTAACTTTTGCTTTTGTGCGTACATGTACAATAAGAACACTTTGCAATATATAGGATTAGTAGACGAGAGATTTACTAGAGTTTTAATGCTACTCTTCCTTGGTGGAAGAGTTCTAGTTAATCTCAACTCCTCAAATCCTTCCTTATCTTTGATTCTGTTCTTACTGAACAAAGAGTCCTTCTCCTTATCATTTTGCAATCTTTTCGATCAGGAGATATATCTTATTTCCCAGATTTCGTTTATCTCCTACATGTGCACCTCACGTGCCTTAACTCTGCATGTGTCTATGTCTCCAGTGATGGACCTGGTTCATCTTTGAGTTCATTTGTCAATCTTCAAAATCATTCAATTTCTTGGGCCAAAACATGCTTAAGTTATTTAGTACATTATGCTTAAGTTATTTAGTTAATTTGCTAAAACTTCAGGCTAAACATGCTTAAGTTATTTAGTTCATTTTCTAAAACTTCAGACTAGACATGCTTAAGCTATTTAGTTCATTCGCTAAAATTCATGCAAAAAAATGCTGAAGTTTTGTCCTGCAGTCTACAGTTTTGTCAATAGCCATGAAGGGAAAAATCAACAAAAATAACAATAACCCAGTAAAATTCCACTAGTGGGGTCTAGGGAGGGTACAGTGTACGCAGACCTTACAACTACATCTGAAGGGCAAAATCATTTTTTTAAAATGCTTTTAACAAAAAAAATGGGTACGAATACAAACAAAAAAATAAAACGGGTATAAGTTAAAAGTGGGCGATCAAATAGGGCACCCCATGTAATTTTTACGAATAAAAAGAATGGACTAAACCCATTTTAGTCCAAAAAAGAATGGGCTACTTGTGTAATATCCCTTTCAAAAAGTGGTAGTTTTATCCAAAAATGGAAAGAGATTTTTTCATTCCTATACAATATTTAAAACTTATTTATCAAAATTGTCCTAATTTTGTATATTACCCGTCCTAAATAAGGATTACTTACAAGTTATATTCAATTCATTATTAGTGCCTTAAATTTGGGGATTTAGTTACACCTTTTCTCTTTTTCTCTCCTCTTCTCTTTCCCTACTTTCAGCCGCCTCTCTCCATATATAATCCATTATTAGTGCCTTAAATTAGGGGATATAGTTACACCATTTTCCTTTTTTCTCTCCTTTCCTCTTTCCCATCGTGCCTTAACTGTAGTATTTATGTAAACTGAAAACGAGGAAAATATTAATTAAGAATCACTTCCTCTATATATGGACAATAATGAAAGGAACGAATCACAAATGAAGTTTGGCTTTTCTGAAACAGAGAAAAAGTCGAAAGAATTTGTTTTAAATGCTCAAAAATATTCTTGTATCCTAAACTATTCTCACGAATTAATGCAAGGGTGTGATCATAACTCATGATCATAATGATTTTCACCCTTAGTAATCATTGTGATTATCGTCAATGTATTTATATTTGGAGGGTATATATGCCTTCAAAACTATACAAGGAATTTTCAGTGAGCTACCGATGGCTTTATTTGGAACCTAAACCAGACAAGTTAATTGTCGGAATATTTAATTTAAATACAAATTTGATACATCTATAACAATATATAAACTAAAAACGGATTTTATACGACTAATTATATAGTATACGACTTCTTTATAACTTATTTACAACTTTCATATATCTTACCCGGTTAAATACAACTACAACATCATACAACTTAAATATAATTTTCATACAAATTTTATACAATATGTCTTTTGTATATTTTTTGTATGTGGTGCATTCTTCTTCCTCTCGAAAATTTCAATAAAAAATTCCTTTCTTAGTATAATTTTGATACATATCAAGGACTTTATGTAAAAAAATAGTATTTATAACTTAAATACAAATTTCATACAATGATTCACACATTATACAACTATTTTTCAACTTTCATATAATATTCAAATAAAAAATAGTATATAACTACAACGTGATACAATGTACATACAACTATAATACAACTTCAATACAATTTTGCAAGTATATTGTATGTCATGTCTCATCCTCCTCCTCCTCCTCCTCCTCCTTCTTCTTCTTCTTCTTCTTCTTCTTCTTCTTCTTCTTCGAGTTTCAATCTGAAATTTAGCCAAAATCAAGTCTAATTTTCACCAAATACCCTCAAAGTTGAGATATAAACTCCAAAGAATATTTTTAATTATTTGTAACAACACCCAATCCAAACAAACAATAACTTTTGAAAATGCAAATTCGAATTCATAACTTCAGAGCTTTTTAATGGTTGTTAATGGTGGAGAATCAAATACTTTCAAAATTTATTGATTGGCAATTTCAATTCAAACACTAAATATGCAGCATGAAAGAAAATTGCTAAGTTAAAGCTCTATATTATAACAGTTGAAATTCATTGATGAATTTCTTGGGAAAAAAAGGATGAAAAACAGAGAAAAACGAAGGAAGAAAATTGGGTAAAAAGAACAGAGAAAGAGAGATAGGGGAGAGAGAAGGGGGGGGGGGGGGGGGGAGAGCGGCATGAGGATTCCATATTCAATTCCTAATATAAAGAGATACTCATTTAAAACTAATTTGTATATAATTGATAAATTGTATATGTCTATCTAATTAAGTTAAAACTTGATTAAAGATGGTAATAAAGTTTCATCTAGTATAGGAAGGTAAAAGTCCCAAATGAAAACCTTTTTTATCCTCTTAGTAATTTTGTTTTTTGGAGATTAAAAAAAATAGTTTATGGCGCAAACCAATCATATATTGTCGATGGATTGGGCCTGTAATTTCGGCAAATAGATTGACTTTAAGTGCGTAGAAATGACATCACTTAGCAAATCTAAAGAGCTGTTCTTTAGAAATTAGTTGGTGCGTTTTGAATTTAGTTTTTCAATTTAATTTTACGGGACAAAAATATTCTAAATTATATTAAAATTAAGATTCTTAATTTAAAATTTTGGGACAAAATAAATAATAGCTAATCTCTAATTAGTATCTCTGAAAATAGCTATCTGTGCACTTGCCTCTTTAAGAGCTGAGCAAGGGGACCTGTGGACTACTTAAGTTGCTCCCTCGGCGAGAACGTTAAAATATTTAAATGTCGAGAGTAATTTGCGGCCAAGTTCTGGCTCGTAGGCTCAAAGTTCTTGAGTGCAAACTATTTTTTCTACACTTTCCAAACAAGATAAAACTTAAGTAGCGGCAAAAATAATTAAGAGGCAAAGAGTGGGTAAGAAAAAGTTCGAGTTGGGGGATCTGGAGAAAACAGAACGCTCCAAAAAATATTTGGTCTTCACCGACCATTTGACCCTATATTTAGTGTATATCTTATTTTATTACAATGTAGATTTTTTTTTTTTTTTTTTTTTTAAAATTAGGGAGCCCGTAATAAAAAGG
>ML396044.1:0-22495 GCA_005239525.1 Nicotiana knightiana | reverse complement strand
TTTTTTTTTTTTTTTTTTTTGTAAAATTAGGTAGCCCGTAATAGAAAGGTGGAAACTGGCAAGGATTAAAAAAGAAAGAACATTAGTTGGAATAAACACTGAATTTAAGTAGTGCAGAGTCAAATTACGACTATCTGAAGCATAATTTAATGCAAACTCTTGTCATTTTCTGTGGTCCAGCACATGATATATAATCTAACATGAAATTCATTTTCGAGCTTTATTTGCCTGTAATTTCCTATAATTTATGTTTAGAGGCGAATCTAAAATTGTAAAATCATAAGTGCACCTTCCAATTTAGCGTAAATTTGGTGCTTCTAAATAGTGTCAATCTTTTGGAGGATCAATAATGTCAATTGATGTGAGACATTTAGTATTTTATGACTTATTATCAATTTTAAATATTATTCAAAGAGATAACTTATACACTTCTTAAACCATCCGGTCCTTACCATCAAAAATTAAAACAAGAAGAAAAACAAAATGCTAATGACAATTTAATACCGTAAAATTTGAAACTTGTAAAAAATTTAATGCGATAAAAAGCACAAAAATGTCAAAAAGTTTTAGCATATGATTAATTCTTTATATATGAATTACTTACAAAAACAAACTATATGTTGCAATAAAAAATTATAGACGAACGTCCAATAATTTGAGTGAAACAAAAATACTTAAGTAAGTCATTGTGTAATTTAATGTTCGGTCAAAAATTTGCAAACCAAAACTAAAATATTCCTTAAGAAACTATGCTAACAATTCAAAATTCGTTGACGTAAAAGCAATTAAAAACTAAGGATCAAAAAGGGTAAAGAGAAAGTTACTTGAGAGACAGAAATTAGGATTGAGGTTGGCATAAACTGGGATTAAGGAGCACAAAAATATTAGGAAAAACCTAAAAGAGAAAAATATAAGGGAAAGAAAACTGCAAAACCAGAAAGTCCAAGGGGATTCGATCCCCAGTCCTTGGGAAAATAAAAAAACATTCAGCCAGTGAACCGCTTAGTTTTATAGGCCATTGATTTTCAAAGATAATATTAGACATCATGAAAAAACTTAATTGGTCATGAATTTCCGTGAACCCCAGTTTAAAGAGTAAATCCGGCCCTGTTAATGTTTCACGTATAGCGTTTTGGATGGGGGCCTATTTAGTTCAACGGTCAACGTACGCATTATGAAACCCCAATATTCTACAGAAAATAACTAGTCTACAAGTAGATAGCTGAAGGAGTACCAAACAAAAGAGGAAATTAAACAAACGTCTCTCACCCATTGTATCCCAGCTGTGGCGCCAGCTAATTGACAGATTACTGCTCTTCCAAACTACACAGTTTCTTCGAATGAATTTTAATTAATGTTTGAGCTCAGTAGACCAAGAATCGTCCTTGTCCAAATTAGAAGTGTAGGTGATTGCTGGCATCACAAATTAGAGAACTCATGAGGAGGTTCCCACCATTCTTTGGACTAATCCATTATTATCTTAGGCTGTATTATTGGTTAGTAATAATTTCTTCTTGTTCCCTTGAGCCCAACCATGGTATTTTCTTGATTACAGCAATCTTACCTACTTCCTTTTGTTTTTATTTATTTATTTATATTTATCCCTCTAGTCTCATTCTCATATTTAAAAATTATGTCAAACAAGTATTGTGATAACTAATGCAACACTTTGAGTCGCTAAAATAATGATCTCGCATTATTGTGTATCAATTAACAAGATTAAACCATGTTTACTATTTTTGTCACGACCCCCATTGTTACTACCAACGGTTGCAAATATTAATCTCCAGCTATGACATAGAATGCCATATATTTTCTTGATCCAGCCAGCCGTGCAGTAGCTAATTATTAATTGGACTCTCTAATTTCTACCAGCATTTACTCACAATTACCAAAATTTCCCCAGAGAGTGACTAGTTGGAACTTACAAGTTCTCAATCAAAGTTGGACACAGCAAGGAATCTCAACACGGTTCAAATATAAAAGACTAGGAATAACTTAAGAGAGTTTAAGTTTTATTAGCTGGTTAGTGTAACAAAATAAGTAAATTAAATTTCAAATGCATGTAGTTGTCTACATTGACAGTAAATTGGTAATATGAAAAAGAGTATTATCTTGTTTGATTATATCAAAATTACTTTAAGCATGTACAAATACTCGAAGTCAAGGTGCCTTTATTTCTCTCATCAGTCCCCTTAAAATTGCCACCATTAAGAAACAAATCCCTTAAATTATAATACGGATTTAAGTTATATACATGCCGTGAACTTTTTTGTCTTTTTGCAGATTAGTTATTACTTTAATAACGCTACCAATTAATCATCATAAAAAATTACTTATAATTATGTTATAGATAGTCTGATTGTGCACTGCATATATATATATATACATATACACTTAAACTATGGTAATAGTCTAGGCTGACGCAATTGGAAGTATTCTTTTGTCACAGGAAAGATCCAATACGGTGGTGTCTCTTTATGCCATCTCCACCTTTACCTCTATTTTTGGAATTTTCTTATTTTGGGGACAACTTACTTCAACCAGTCCCCTATTTTTTCTTCCAAAAAAAAATATTTTTTTTATATTCTTCTTTCTCTTCTATATTATATTATTATGTTTCATTTCAATTTTTATTTTTTAAATTCCATTAAACAAATTCCATCTTTTATTTTTATTAATTTGTAATTTTCATTAAAACAATTCTATAAAATTTTAAATAATATAATTTGTATGCAATTATTATAAAAGAAGTAAATAATATCCACACTCACAACCACAACAATCCTCGACACCATTCACTCAATACTACAATGATTTTGATGTACCTGGAGACGACGTACCTCCATACTAAGTTATTATGCTATTTATCGTAGTTTAAATTTTTATGTATTTTAATTTAATGTATTTTCAATTTTCATTTTTCAATTTTAGCAACATCTAATATTTCATATTTGCACTATTCATTTTTTGGGATGATTATATATTTTTTGTACAATTATAACTTATAATAAAATTAACTTACAATTTTATATAAAAATAAAAAATGCACGAAAATTAATTTATCAAAATTATATGTCAAAGTTAAGATGTAAATTAATATTATAAAGATATTACATAAACATAATTAGATATATGTAAAGAGATAAAATTAAAAAAATTAAATAATAAAATATGAATGAACAGTGGGGAGATGAGTAGTGTAATCCTATATTCGAGGGAACACTACTAGGAGTAAAGTAGGAAAGAGTTAGAGCTTGTTCAACTCAAAATTTGCCCCTATTAATGGGGTAATGTTGGAGAAGCCCTTATGGCAAACTACTAACAGAAAAATGTAGAAAGAGTCAGCGGCATGAAATTAATTTAAACTCCAGTAGTTTATTTCTTCACACTTCCCGTTGGTTCATTATCTTCCAGCTGTTGTTTAGTAAAGCAGTTGTTACTCTCCATACAGGGGCGGAGGAAGGGTGTTATCTACCGATTTGAACGAATCCAGTAATTTTTATTTAAATTTTGTAGTTGTATTAGAAAATCTATTAAATATGTATAAACACTTACGAACCCAGTAACTAACGAGTTATGAGTTCGGTTGTAACTTCAGAATCCATAAACTTTAAATTTTGACTCCGTCTGTCTCTACCTACTCGCCCTTCATAATTTTACGTGTAATATAGCTTCACAATTCCCATTTACTTTACTACTTTAAGCTAAGAAAGCTGTTTGTACTATACTTTTCTTTAAGTTAAAAGACCCCAGCTGGACCCCTTCCCAAACGTGTCTTTTCTTAGTTTTCACACACTCTTCCACAACAATATATCTGCTCTATTTATACACAACCATACCACTCAAACCCCAAAACAAACAGAACTCAGACAGTCAGATACTTGTAGATTCTTTTTGCAGCTTTTGCAAAGATTTCCACTTTTACATAATGGGTCGATTTACATTTAGAATTTTCTTCTCTTACTTTCTGCTACTAGCTGGGATCTTGGTTTTTCAAGCAATGGCAGAAGGATCTACAACTACAAGTATTTCACCAGTATACCCAAGAAAATATATGGTACACAGAGTCTTGTTGTCAACAACAAGTACTGAAAGTAACATAGCAGATCCACCTGAAAAATCCAATACACAAGGAGAAAATGAAGGTGAAAAAGGAACCTCAATAGCAGAAGCTCCAGAGAGTATTGAAAGAGAGCATCATCATTCTGATAAGTCAGTTGCTGGTGGAGGGGTTATTATTGGTGGACTTGTTACTGCTATTTTTGCTGTTGTTTATTGCTATATTCGGGTCACTAGAAAGAGAGATGAAGATCATTAGATCAACAAAGAGACGTTGAGTTTTTGAAAGAAAATGTGTCAATAGTTTAGTTTAGGATTTACCATCATATTAAATTTATAGAGGAAATAGGTAGGAAAAATTGGGTGTTGAGCGTAGAAAAATAGGTGAAATGCCAAATGAGGATGTTTGGAGTTAAATTTGTGTGCATATGAATTTGAGGCAGCTGAATAGTTGAACATATGATTAATTAGTATGTTTAATTTATGTGAAGTACTTAATTATGAAGGAAATTTCTTCTTTTTCCTTTTCCCTTTTATTTTTCTTTAGATTTGGTTTTCTGTCATAGCAATTATTGTTTTATTAAATTAAATAAGAAATCTTGAAAAAATGATTAAGAAAGCTATTCACTAATTGGTGATCTGCGAGTAATTATAGAACTCGTATAGATTAAAATTTAGAAGGGGTAAATCAAATTTAACTTATATCGGCGGCCAAAAGGGCAAAAAAGAAAAACCAATGAGAACAAAGGACCGTGTACGCAAATTACAGTATTTCTCAAAGCCCCTTTATTTATTGCCGCCGTTGCAGATAAAGGCCAATTTGATGAAGCACCGACCTAGGTCAGAAATACTTGTCAAAGCATTTATTTAGGGGTTAATTTTGTAACGTTGCAACATCAATCTTTTGGTGTGTTTTGCATGAGAAAATTAAAATTCTCATGTTTGGTTGATTTAAATATTTTGAAAAATATTTTTCTTATAAAGAGAACGAAAAATATTTTCCAAAATTCCTTTTCAACCTTGCTCATCATATTCTCCACTCTCGCCAACCCATCCCATAATTTTCATTTTTCTACATCCCCCACTCCCACCCCCATTGCGCCCTCCCCTCGCAGAAAAATATTGTTTTTTTATATATATATTTTTAGTTTTAGTTTTTTCATCTTTCGATTCACATGTTTGAAATTTTACAAGTTCCAAAGTTATGAGTTCGGAGATTTATGTGTTTGAAAGTTTACAAGTTTAAGAATTATAAAGTTTACGGGTTTGAAATTTTGCGATTTTAAAAGTTTAGCTGGTTTAGAATTTTATGAAATTTGTGAGTTCGGAAGGTTGTTGGTTCGAAAATTTATGACTTCATGTTTATTGTATCTAAATTATTTATGAATACTATTGAGAAGTTTTCCTTAATTTGCGTAACAAACACCGAAAAATAAATAAAACTATTACTTCCTCTTGTCTAAAATACTCTTAAAAAATATTTTTCGTTATATCAAACACACCCTTTATGTCCATTAAAGAGAAATCAATTTTTAGTTATGTTATTATTAAGAGGTCACACTATGGGAAAAGCAAGTCAGAATAACAAGCGAACGAACAATAAAGACCCTAACGAGTTGATATCTTAACTTTTGAAAATCTTTTGCACGACCACAATAATATTAATCATTATGATATAAACTACTGCGGGTAGAAAAATAATTGAAGAAAAAAATTTACTCCTCACCAAACTTGTGGTCTAATAAATTTGGCTTAACATTTGTTAACTATAAAAATTTATAATTAAGGTAAAATAAGATATTTAAGTTAATCTTTTTTTTTCTCCACAATAAGGAAGTTTTTATTTTTCGTAGATACTGTAGAATGTAAAATAACTATTGTCAATTTAAAGTAAAACTAATGAAAAGATAAACAGAAAAAAAAGGGAAGAAGGAATAAAGGCAAAGTTGATAGCACAGTAAAACAGTAAAGGGAAAATCTTTTGACAAATGTAATACGTATTTTGCAACTTAACCGCTCACCCCATTAATATTCTTTCTCTGCTTCAAGAAAACGTTTGTTTTTCATCTTTGTCAAACACAGAATCACAGTGCAGGCAAAAGAAGAAGAGATTCGATTGTAACTCTTAACTGTAACTATGGCTAGTTCTGGTTGTCAAGGCTTATTCTTCGTACTTCTCTCCATAATTCTTGCTTTTACAGCAATTACCACAAGCATGCATTCAAAAACATCAACCAAAAACTCAAATTCATCTCACCAATTCACCAAACACGCCCTTACCATGAACGCTTCTAAAGCTCTTCGAAATCAAGGTTTCAACATCTTAGCTACACTCCTTCAAATCTCTCCTGAAATCTTCCTCTCCACTCCTCAATCCACCATTTTTGCCGTCCAAGATTCTGCCATTTCCAAGCTCTCCGTCCCTTCTTGGGCAATGAAGCAGCTCCTTCAGTACCATACTTCCCCTTCTAAACTCCCTTTTCAAGAACTGTTGAAAATGCCCCAAGGTAGTTGCCTAACGACCCTTTTATCTCGAAAGAGCATTGCCATCACAAAAACTGATGTAAAACAGAAGTCTGTTGAGATCAACAATGTGTTAGTTTCTCATCCTGATTTGTTTCTTGAAGAAAGTCTCTCAATACATGGAGTTACTGGAGCTTTTTCTGAGTTAGCTTTTCATGGACTAGACGAACACAGAGACATTATTCAATCACCTATTTGTGAAGATCAGATATCAAACGCAAGCAGAAAGGATCCCAAGAACTTGTTTAATTGGCCAAGAACCATTAAGGTACTCAGCTCCAAAGGATATGTTTCCTTTGCAATTGAATTGCATTCTGTTCTTGATGGGGTTCTCCAAGATTCTGCAAATTTGAGCTCTGTAACTATCTTTGCTCCTCCAAATTTGGGATTTTTATCATCCCCTTCACCTTTGCTGGAAAGAATTGTAAGGCTTCATATATTCCCCCAGAGGTACAGTTACATGGAATTAGCTTTCTTGCCTGACAATTCATCCCTCAAGACATGGGTTCCAGGCCTAAATGTTACTGTTTCTAAGAGCAATTTCTCGCGTATTTTGACCATTGATGGCGTGGAGATTACAGCGCCAGATATTTTCGTGTCCAAGACATTCATCATCCATGGAATTTCTCGGGCTTTTGAGTTGGAAGAGCTATCCATTTCATTCAGATAATAAGCTTTCTTACTCTGTGGCTTTAAAGCATTGTTAGCAGCTTCTGTTAGATGTATGTATGTATTCATTTCAAACTAGAATTAAGATAGGAGTAGTAGATATGGAAGTTATAGATGAGAAATAGTACTCTGATAATTTCAAGAGGTACTGATTCATATGTTTAGTTTTGTAGCTCCAAAATTGTTATTGGATGTAGTAGCTAACCAGAGTTGAAAAACACCAGTTTACTGTTGGCTAGTTATATCAACAAAGTCTCAGATACTCAGATAACAAAGTCTGCAGCCATAGTAAGGGGACACATTAGCACCATCATGCAAAGTTATAATATATCAGGTAGCAACACAAAACTAAGAAAAAAGGTGCATTCCAATTTTCAAGGGCTGATTTTTTATTTTTCATTTGGATAAAAAGATAAAAATGTGAAATATACTCTAATAGGATTAATATAAAAGGTTGTGGATCGTTATTTAAAAGGGGAAGTCTGGTGTTAACTGTTCCACAGAATTTGGAATCCACTGTGAGGATTTGGTAGAACAATTCATCACTAGTCTATTACTACATGATATCTGTATTCGAATCAAGACTCGACAAACATGCCACTGGTACTTGTTATAAACAAGCACACAGTTGCAAAGAAGACATCACTATGCTAAAGCATAATGTGGTACCAGTTTTCCAAACCAAAATCCTAAACCTTCAACATTACATGGGAACGACTCCAGCGAATTGCAGTGGCTGACTTCCAAGTATTTGAGGGCTGCAGCTGAGGAAGTGAAATGGGATTTATCCATGCTGGTGAGATTACTCCGAGGAAGTGCCTTAGATATAATTCTTCAACGCGCGTTGGTGGTGATAGGTTATCCAGCTTCCTTATGATGTCCTTGTCTTCGCAGTCCCCTGCATTGAACGATAGCATCCTTAGTAGTTGAAGTTGTTTTAATGCAGCTAATTCCTCGCCCTCTATCATGCTTTCCTCTGTTATGTCTAATTGCAATACACGAAGTTGAGTGAGTGCCACGATCTCAGTCAGCTGACAAGCTTCTGTTGTTGTTGGGTTCGGTATCTTGAATCCACACACCTCTTCAAGATTGGAAAGCCTAGAGAAACCTTGTGGTAAGCATGAAAAAGATGGACAATTTTGAACATCCAGAATTTGTTGTAGTAAGAAGAAGTGCTCTTAGCTTTGAATTTCCAGCCAAGGACTGGAATGTTCTATCTCTAGTGACCCCCAAGTGCCTAGAGTTAACTGTGGCTATGTGCTTACCTCTAATAAAGCTACAGAATGTATCTTCTTTGGCAACCAGGCGCCGACTTACCAGTTCAGACAAACAATTAAAAGCTACATCTGTTGCAGTTTTCATGCCATTGCCACGGACAAATCCTTCCCCTACCCACCAACGAACCAATTGTTCCGCCACAATTTCATGATCATCTGGATACATTGAAAAGAACAAAACGCACTGCTTTAGATGAGCAGGAAGCTCATCATAACTTAGATGCAAAGAAGCCATTACAGAGATAGTGCTTCACTATCCGATACCAATTTCTCTCGAAAATTTTCACTTATCCACTTCCACTCCCCGAGTGGATGTGGTTTCGATGGCTAGAGGAAGACCACAACACTTTCCCTTCCAATCGAGTATTACACTTCCCTTTAGTTGACATAAATGCAAATTTGCAGAACAATGACCTACTCTCATCATTGTCGAGCAATCTTGGTGGATGAATTCTTGTTTCTGTAACTCCCATTGTCCTAACAACATCCTCATTCCTTGATGTGATTATAATACAACTATCGTGCTCTATATACTTAGGTAGTCCCCTTGAGATCCTACCCACCATCCATCATCAATACTCCATACATCATCCATGACAATCAGGTATGACTTATGTGAACGCGCTTCACATATTCTGTTAAGTAAATCTCCTTTGTCAGTTCCACCGTCCTCTACATTTAGCTGTCTCAGAATTCCCTTCATGATCTCAAGCTCATCATAAGTTTGAGATATCGAAACCCAAACATTCTTTTGAAAACTCACATTCACTTGTCTGTCATGGTAAATCTTTTGGGCAGTTGTGGTTTTGCCCAAACGATGTAATGACTCACAGTGAGAAAGGATCCATTCTTTGATTTTTCTTGTATCTTTTGGTAACCCCACTATTTCAGATTGGTCAAATTTTTATGTGTGAGGTCCATCTTGCCCGTTTGATGTTGCTTTCGTCGCTTCTACTTATTCGGTTATAGGACCAATGAAGGTCCTCAGCTTCTGATGCATTTTCACTATCTCCTTGTTGAGTAGTCAGTTTCTTTCCAGTGTGATATCTGAAAGAAATCTCCCTTGGAGATGGAAACAAGAAAGGAGATTTCACTTTTGTTTTTAGATAGTCTTCTCAAATTTGGCAATCCGTGATCACGTTATCTGCTTCATAAATTAGTTCCTGAAGTTCAGATAAGGTTGACTTGACAGCTTTATTGTTTCCTTTCAGCATGTTTGCATCAGTGAGATACGAGCTCATGAGATTCAGCTCTCTCTTCATCTCTTCTAACTGAACTTCAAATTGAATAGCATATTGAGCATGCGTATTCACTTGTTTTTGAGCTACTGCATCCATCTCTCAGCGTTCAAATCTTATCAAAGTTGAAAATATAATGAGCCCTGAACCTCACAGACATTGAAGGGGGCAGAAAATAAGAATTCTGCTATGCGTTGCAATTGTAATTAAATGCTTTTGGAGTAGTCTATCCGATGATCCGACACAGAATCAAGATGAGTACGTAGTTACTTCATTATTTGCTGCCATATCTTGTAATGTTAGAAGAGAGTTTACTTTTGTCTGGTTACGGATCTCAAATTGCCTAAGAAGGTAATGGTTTTTCACAGTGGCGGATCCAGAATTTTCATCAAAAGGTGTCAAAATATAAATAATTAAAGTCAAGGGAATTCTCAATGTAAAGTAAATATACATAAAATAAAATAAATTATCTAAAAAAATAGTGTAATTTCCGGCGAAGGGTTGTCAATGTGGCTCGGCTACTAGCTTTACATATGAACTTTATAAAATTTGAAAATTCAAAGAAGCTATTCTGAAGCTTTTAGTAAGTCATATGAAATGATATTCTTATACTTCCAGTTCCCGGTAGACATTCACTTATTTGCATCCATGAAGAGACGTTTAGAGCTGATTATAGATTTCAATTTTAGTGATAGACACATGAGAAGGTTTCTGGATCAAAGTTTTAGCAAGAATGACACTGGAAAACAGGTTTGGTTGAGCAAATTAAATCAATTTATCACAAAGATGCTATTGATGTAATTTTAAGAAGAAAATACTAAAAAAAGTCTGTTGGTGAGATAGCCTAAAATGGGAGATAAAACACTACAAAAAACTACTATAAAAGGAACAAGAACCAGATCAAAGCCCTTGTATTTTCTCAAGAATCAGAGAAAAGAAATTACTTCTTCAGGAATCTATGTAACCTTCTAGTTTAATGTTTAATATATTCTAACTGTTTAAGACGAATTTCAAGATTTATTACCTCACTGTTAGAGGATAGTCTGACAGCAAGATTTATTACTACTGACTATAAGAAGTGGTGAATTGTAATGTAGGAAATTATAGTTCTATATAGAAGCAGAGATTTGCCTTGGCATATGTATGATATTACAAGTTCTTTCTAGTTAGTAAAACGATCTATTTACAAAAAAATTACTCCTAAAGTGTGTCATGTAGCTTTTTCCCATAAGTATTTTTTCCCAAAAATGTATTTCAAAGTACTTTTTAATAGCTCGGTCAAACACTAAACTACTTAAAAGTATTTTTAAATTAATTAGTCTTAGGATATGCGCTTTGCACATATTTTCCATGTTAATGAATAAATAATGTTTAATAAATAGATAAGTATTGTACATTGTGTTTGAATTATAAAATAAAAACAAGATATATAACTTTCACTATGAATATTGATCTCACTTAGCTAGCTAAATAAATAATGAAATCCTGCCAAATGAAAGTCCTCAGACTTTTATAAGAATATTCTTAGATAACGAAACAAACAAGTAAAAAATATTTTTATTATGATAATTTACAAATAATACAAATTAAAAATCTGAATCTTTTGATCATAGCTTTAGGAATGAAGAGGTTGGCTTATAGCTCCTACAAAAAATACAAAATAATAATTAATATAAATTTTAAAAATAACTAATGTCAAGTTAATATTTACAACAAATAACTTAATATACAAAAACTATAGAGAGTTGTCATTTGTTGGAATATTCTCAAAAATAAAGAAAAATAAATAATGATAATGCATTTAAAATACATATAAAAACAGAAGTAACTAGAAAGAAGTTAAAATGTATTGAGTGTATAATCATTTAAAATAATGATAATTCATTTAAAATACATTTAAAACTCATAATAGTTATTGAGTGTAGTTGTCAAATATTATGTAAAATTCAATAACTAAAACTTTAATTCATTCCAATACCCTAAATATTAAGAAAATTAAGATGCAAGATATCTATATTTATTATAAAAACATGAATATAATGTGGTTTACAAAAAGAACCTTATAATATTAAGCATAACAACTCATAATAAAAGGATATAATTGAAATTTCAAATATTAGTGTAACGACCCAGTCGATCATTCATGAGTTATAGCCCCGTTTCCCTCATTTCTGCTTCTTCATGTGTTATTCAGCTATGTTGTGTTGTATCGAGTTTGTAGGTTCGGGCCCGGAGTAGTTTCGGATTGGAATGAGACACTTAGTCTCCTATTTAGAAGTTTAAGTTGGAAAAGTCCATAGGGTGTTGAGTTATGAGTAAACGATCTCGGATTTAGAACTTTATGATTCGATTAGTTCCGTTAGGTGATTTTGGACTTAGAAGTGTGTCCGAAATATAATTTGGAGGTCCGTGGTAGAATTAGTCTTGAATTGGCGAAATTGAAAATTTGGCGATTTTCGGTCGGTAGTGAAAAATTTGATATCGGGGTCGGGGAATTCCGGAAGTTGGAGTACGTTCGTAGTGTCATTTGTGACTTGTGTGCAAAATTTGAGGTTATTCGGACGTGGTTTGGTAAGTTTCAGCGTCGTTTGCGGAATTTGGAAGTTTAGAAGTTCTTAGGCTTGAATCCGAGGTTGATTTGGTGTTTTGATATTATTTCGAGTGTTCTAAAGGTTCGACTAAGTTCGTATGTTGATATGTGACTTGTTGGTATTGTTGGTTGAGGTCCCGAGGGCCTCGGGTGTGTTTCGGGTGGCTAACAGATTGATTTTGGTATTGGGAAGATAGCTGGTTTCTACTGGTTTTTGAAACTTCTGGTGTTTTCCGCACCTGCAGAAGAGGAGCCGCAGGTGCGAGAGTCGCAGGCGAGGAAGGTGAGCGCAGATGCGGAGTTTTGGGAGCTGGGGAAGGAGTGCAGGTGCACAGCTTGGCCGCATCTGCGAGCCCGTAGGTGCGAGGCCTGGGGCGCAGGTGCGAAGGCTAGTGAGTTAAATGGATTGCGCAGGTGCGGCGCTTGGACCGCAGGTGCGGTCGCGGGGGTGCGAGGAAAAGGCTGCAGGTGCGAGACGCTAGGGCAGAAAGTGTATATTGCACACTTCGCGAATTTTTGGGTATTCTTCACCATTGCTATTCGGATTTAAAAGCTTTTGGAGAGTTTTGAAGAGGGAATCAAGGGGGTTTTCATTGAGGTAAGTTACTTGAGCCCAAATACTCGTGTTTATGGTAATTTCTCGTTGTTTAATCATGTAATTAGTGAAGATTAGGGATGAAAATGAGCTGATTAGGGCTTGGAAATTGGAGAGTTTGATTTAGGGATTTGAGGGGTCAAATGAGGTCGGATTTTGATAAATTTGGTATGGTTGGACCCGTGAGTGAATGAGATTTCTAGTTTTGTAAATTTTGTCAGATTTTAAGACGTTAGCCCGGGGGCCGTATTTGAGCCGATTTCGGGATTATGGCCTATTTGATAGGTTTTCATGCGGAATTCATTCTGTTAGCGTATATTGATGATAATATACTGATTATAATAGATTCAGAGCATTTGGAGGTCGAGTCGAGAGGCAAGAGCATCACGGGGTAGAGATTTGGCTGGTTTGAGGTAAATAACGATTGTAAATCTAGTCCTGAGGGTATGAAACCCCGAATTTCGTATCATTTTACTATTTTAAGGTGACGCACATGCTAGGTAACAGGCGTGTGGGCGTTCAACGTTGGGGATTGTGGCTTGGTACGTCCCGTAGCAATTGTAGAGTTGCGTATTTTGTTGAAACTATATAATGATTATGTGTTTTAGAAAGAGTTTCAGTAAATTGGATTGAATGCCATGTTTGGGCCTTGTGCCAGTACTGTTTGGACCCTTAGGGGCCTTTTTTTACTATCCTCTCACTGTTTTCGATTGAAAATCTATACTCAGTCATGGTTATACCTGTTTACTGCATAACTAAGTTTTATTACTCTATTTTGATGCATATAAACGTTGTTTTGGGATGAGTTCCCTGTTTTTACTGAAAACCCAAGTGGCTTGTGAGGTTTATGACCGAGTGAGGTCGAAAGCCTGATTTGTGAGGATATTATGGAATCGGGCCACACGCCGCGGCATGTTTGATATAGGTCGAGGATCTGAGTGATTTATGCCATGATTTGGCGTGATCTAGCGCTTCGGCTGAAGGAGCCCGACCGGAGTCTGTACACCCCTCCCCCCCAGTGACCGCAGGTACCTACTGAGTGCGAGTGTTGATTGACTGGGAGACATGAGTGATGGTTAGGTATGCCCGAGGGGCTGTTACGAGTGATTGTGAGGTACGCCCGATGGGCTATTTATGAGTTACTGTGAGGCTTGTCCGAGGGGCTGTATCGGAGTGATGTTTTGCCCGAGGGGCTATTTATGATTTTCATCACTTTTAATCTCCTTTGCATTGAGCCTCTGTTGAAAACTGTTGAAAAATATCTTTAAATGATTTTTCACCGAAACTGGATTTTAAACGAGATGATTTTGACTCAAATACTGATTGAAAGCATGTTGTATTTTACTGAGATTTCATGATGTGGACTTTATGTGTTTTACTGCTCTGTCTTTATTTACTGTTGTTACTTACAAGTTGGCGTACTTACGTTACTCTCTGCACCTTGTGTGCAGATCCCGGTGTATCTGGGCAAGTTGGGTTGTTGATTATTTCTGATGCAGATTCTCGGAGTTAGCAAGGTAGCTGCATGGCGATCGCAGCCTTTCTTTCCTCCTCCTTTATCTTCCCTTAGTTGTACTTGATTGATCCCAGGCTATGTTATTCTTGATGTTTACAGACAGTGGTAATAGTTGCTCATGACTAGTGACACCCCGATGTCGGACTTGTTTTTCTTCCACACTTTTATTTTGATTTGAACTCCTTATTGACGGTTTTATATTGAACAACTTTAAGATTTTTTTTTAAAATGAACATATTGGCTATTTTGGTAATTGTGTCAGCTTGCCTAGTACCACGATAGGTGCCATCACGACAGGGTTAGTTTTTGGGTTGTGACAAGTTGGTATCCGAGCCTAGGTTACATAAGTCTCACGAGTCATGAGCAGGTTTAGTAGAGTCTTGCGGATCGGTACGGAGACGTCTGTACTTATCTTCGAGAGGTTGCGGAACCCTTAGGAAAAATCTCACATTCTGGAATTCTTGTCATGTGAATCCATTAATTCAGCCTGAAGCGTAACTCTTTGAATTTCCTTCCATGCATTCAAATGCGCACGTGAACGCTCGGTATCGGTTGTGCATCGACGGCTTGTGATTTCCATGAATGAGGTGCCAGATGTGATTTTTGCATGTTAATGATGGGCCAGTCTAGAGGACTTGAAGTTGGGTTTTGTCTGTGGCTTGAGTACTGAGATTTTGATTGTGTGGGCAAGTGCATTTGGGACTTATATGCCCGTTATGTCCTTATTGGTGGGATTTTGTGACTGGATGACTATGTGGTGAGTATGATAGATGGTGAGATATATTCAAATTGTTTGAATGTGACAAAAAGAGTTTCTTGAAGATGTAGCAAGAGCTATTGGGTGTTTGACTTCTGTCTTGAGTTGACGTATGGCCTCGAGTTGAGGGTTTATTGAGGGACCCCTCATGTATTTTAGTTGTGGAGTGAAGTAGATCTTCATGTTGTGTTATGAGTTCTTCTGTTGGGCTGACCAATGCCCCAGTAGCGTTAATGCATTTGATGAACAGTGTATTCCATCCATATTTGGACTCCTTCGTTATTGTATTCATTGATGACATTTTGGTGTACTCTCGTAGCCAGGAGGAGCATGCTCAACATTTGAGGATTTTATTACAGAGATTGAGGAAGGATAAGCTTTATGCAAAGTTCTCCAAGTGTGAGTTTTGGCTAGGTTCAGTAGCATTCTTGGGGGCACGTGGTGTCCAGTGAGGGTATTCATGTGGATCCGAAGAAGATAAAGGTGGTGTTGAGTTGGCATAGATTGTCCTCAGCCACAGTGATTAGGAGCTTTCTTTGTTTGGCAGATTACTACCGTCACTTTGTGGAGGTACTTTCATCTACTGTTTGCCCTTGACCAAATTGACCCAAAAAGGGGTGCTCCATTCGGGTGGTCGAATGAGTGTGAGGAGAGCTTTCAGAAGCTCAAGACTGCTTTGACCACAGAGCCAGTGTTAGTTCTTCCATCAGCTTCAGGTTTTTATACCGCGTATTGTGATTCCTTGAGGATAGGCATTGGTTGTGTTTGAATGCAGGAGGATAAAGTGATTGCGTAATGGCTGTGATTTTGGAAGGGTAAAGAGAGATATCAGTTTGAGGCTAAGCTGGCGGGGTTATCTCCTGCGGGGTGCCCTGAGGTTATGTGGTCCTTATGTTTTTTTGTAGCAAGTTCTTTTTTACCAGCAATGATATATGTTGCAATTTGAGTTTAGGTCGCTTGTGGAAGTTGGCATGAGTATTATAATGGTGAATGCGAGATTTGCAGATGATTTGAGATATTAGATGGTTTGTGTTATGTAAGCTTATGAAGGATGTAGTTGAATCTCACTGTGGTATTATGGCAGTAATGGAGTATGAACATTGTGAATTATTGTGTGTTTTGATCCATGGCTTTGATCCAAGTGGGGGATTCTATTATCGACGAGTTGATTGCACGATTTGGTATTATATTGGTTTCAGTTGGGGTATGCTAAGGGGTCAGTTGTGACTGCAGGTGTTGAGAGTGAGGATGACTCGAGTAAGGGAATTTCTGGCTACAAGTTGGTCTTCTCTCTATGCGTATGCGGGGTTCATGGAATAATTGAGTGGCTAGTTGTGGAGGACGTAGTGTGTGTGGAGTAGAAGATTGCTCGATTTCTTGAAGTGGGGATTACTTCCTGGGGTGTTGGTGTGAAAATGGGGTACAGGTCGTCCGTTCTGTTTGGTCAGTTTAATTGAGATTTGCATAGAGTGGATGACTCTCGAGAATGGTTCTGATGGATTCAAGGTTTATATGTAAAAATTGGGAATCTTCAGGATGTGTATCTGGATAGGAATTGAGATTTTCATTGGAAGGCATCAAGCTTTGTGGTATTTCTATATCATTGTGGATTCTACATTTCGATATCAGGAAAGGGAAATAATAGCCTAAATTCATAGGAAGTCTCTTCAGAGTAAGTATTTGAGTTATGGTACTTTCGGGGTGCTTAAGAGAACACACATCGGCTTATGAGCCTTAGGGCGGTTCGATTTTGTGCTAGGGTCTCACGTGGTGAGTTTTGGTTGAGGATTTGGTATTATGACAAGGAGAAGGATTAATTTGAAGGTAGTTTAGTTCAGAAGGAACTCGAAAGAATAAGACATCTTGGTAGTAGATTGGATCAGTAGGGTAATGAGTAAGATCAGTTCGTTGGGTGCTTATGAGGTGGTAAGGTTCTACGTGTGATTCGTGGCAATGCTCTTGGGTTTTGGCAACTTGCGTAGCTTGGTTGAGTTAGAGGATTCAGTCTTGACGGTTTGGTTAAATGCAAATGGATTTTGGAGAGTTCTTGATGGTCTCTACCATGGTTTGAGATGTATATTTCCTACTGGTGTGTGGGGCATGTGGCGTATGGTAATTTTCTCTAGAATGGAATCAAATGGGAAAGTTCTTAGCTAATTGAGTATGTAGTTGATTGCGACTCAGAATGGATTTTGAGATTTGTCGTGTCTTTCATATGGAGGCGTAATAGTGCGATGTGAGGTGTAGTATGCAGGTTCAAGGTCACGGTGCAGTTTTGAAAGGAAGGTTCAGAATTTTTAGGCAGCATGGACGATCTCAGGTGACCAGATAGATAAGATAACTTCTAGATATGGCTTGATGAAGATGTAAGTTTCAGAAGAGGCACTGTGTTTGGATTCATGGATACTTCTTTAGTGTGGCGGCACCCTCCTAGTTGGCCGGCTGCAGATATTCAGATTTTTCCTTATAACACATATGGATTATAGTTGTATCCCTCATGGTATGATCGAGTATTGGAGAAGTATTAGACATTCAGGCGGCGGAGTTGAGATCGGATATGGTGATTCGTGTGCCGTATGGATTTGGAGACTGAGAACTCTAATGAGTAGATGCTTTCATAGTTGTGGACTATGGAGACATAGCCAAGGTTAGTCAGAGGATAATGTGGGTTGTGATACACTCACTGTGGACCTTGGGAGGGTTAATTGTCTATTGTGGATGATCGGATCGATTTGGGGTTCCTTAGTAGGCCCAACTGGGATAGGTGTTTTGCACCAATTAAGATTGGTTTGCTCCGTAGTGCTAATGTTGAGAGACGTGTCGTTCATTTGTTTTTGGGATTATTTGTGTTCTGGAATGAGTTATGAGTTACTCTTCCATGCTACGAGGAGTTATGATTCGTTGGTTTTAGGAACACATGGTGCGGTTCTATTGTGGTCTTATAGCGGAATTTTAGTGAGATGAGTAATTGGGTATTGCATGATTGAGGCTTATTGGTTATGTTATTTTGAGTTTCGTGTGGCATTGTATCGTCTGATTCTCCGCGGTTATTGATTTTGAGCAAGGCGGAGTGAGGTATATATATGGACCATCATTTGGATGGGGGTCACTCATTGCAGCGAAGTTATGTTAAGATATGATCCGTGTGTGTTGGATTCATGTGTTTTGGTTCTACGGTGTGTGAGGTATTCTTAGCATTGCGTTGTGGTGATACCCGTTGATCTTGCAGGATGGTTCTCTTGTTTGATGTCATTTTCCCTGTTTGAGTACATTTGGAATGGTTGATTATTGGTGCATGGATTGCACGGGTTGTGTATTTAAGTTGTATTGATGCGTCATGTCACTAGAGTGGTTGTGTGGATGAGATGACGTCATCATACCTAGAATGGGTGCTATCGCATCTGGTTGCGGTATTTTTGGGAGGTTATCGATGCTGATCGGCTTAGAACTTTTGCTATAGTTCCTATCTAAGGAGAGGGAGTTCCATCACTTAATGATCCAATGAATGGTTATGGGTTTCTGCGTGTTTCTTTTATCATTGGCAGTATATGAAGGTGTTAGAACGGGTCTCTGTTTGATAATAGGTTTATTACCGGAATTGGGTTGTTCTGAGCAGCCACTGTGATTATAAATTATCGCTACGAGTGTTTGGATTATGTGGGATATCATGCAATTTCATCTTGATTTATAGCTATGGTTGGATATATCTTGTTCAGACTTATACAGTGTGTAGATACGAGATTTTTATCTTATAGAAAATTTCGGATGTGGAAATTTGGATTTTAAGGCTTGGGCATTGGATAAAGAAATTTTTGTTATGCTGTGTTATCAGACCTATATGGGATGGGGTGACGTGGGATCACCCCCGGGTATGTGCGTGGTAAGGTTATTCGGCGATTTGATGGATTTGGGACAACTCTGAGCATGTTCAACGACGAACGTATGTTTAAGTGGGGGAGGATGTTACGACCCGGTCAGTCATTCGTGAGTATAGCCCCATTTCCCCCATTTCTGCTTCTTCATGTGTTATTCATCTGTGTTGTGTTGTATCAGGTTGGTAGGTTCGAGTCCGTAGTAGTTTCGGAGTAGAATGACACACTTAGTCTCCTATTTAGAATTTTAAGTTGGAAACGTCAACCTGGTGTATACTTATGAGTAAACGATCTCGGATTTGGATTTTTATCATTCGGTTACCTCCGTTAGGTGATTTTGGACTTAGGAGCATGTCCGGAATTTAATTTATAAGTTCGTGGTAGAATTAGTCTTGAATTGGCGAAATTGGAAATTTGACGATTTTCGGTCAGTAGTGCAAAATTTGATATCGGGGTCGGAATGGAATTCCGGAAGCTGGAGTAGGTTCGTAGTGTCATTTTTGACATGTGTAAAAAATTTGAGGTTATTTGGTAAGTTTCGGCGTCGTTTGCAGAATTTGGAAGTTTAGAAGTTCTTAGGCTTGAATCTGAGGTTGATTTGGTGTTTTGATGTTATTTTGAGTGTTCCTAAGTTTCGACTAAGTTCATATGTTGATATGTGACTTTTTGGTATTGTTGGTTGAGGTCCCGAGGGAATCGGGTGTGTTTCGGGTGGCTAACTGATTGATTTTGGTATTCGGGAGATAGCTGGTTTCTACTGGTTTTTGGAACTTCTAGTGTTTTCCGCACCTGCGGAAGGGGAGCCGTAGGTGCGAGAGTCACAGGCGCGGAAGGTGAGCACAGATGCGGAGTTTTAGGAGCTGGAGAAGGAGCGCAGGTGCACAGCTTGGCCGCACCTGCGAGCCCGTAGGTGCGAGGCCTGGAGCGCAGGTGCAAAGGCTAGTGAGTTAAGTGGATTGCTCAGGTGCGGCTCTTGGACCGCAGGTGCGGTCGCAGGGGTGCGAGGAAAAGGCTGCAGGTGTGAGAAGCCAGGGCAGAAAGTATATATTGCACACTTCACAATTTTTTGGGTATTCTTCACCATTGCTATTCGGATTTTGAAGCTTTTAGAGAGTTTTGAAGAGGGAATCAAGGGGGTTTTCATTGAGGTAAGTTACTTGAGCCCTAATACTCGTGTTTATGGTAATTTTTCCTTGTTTAATCATGTAATTACTGAAGATTAGGGATGAAAATGAGGGGATTAGGGCCTGGGAATTGGAGAGTTTGATTTGGGGATTTGAGGGGTCAAATGAGGTCGGATTTTGATAAATTTGGTATGGATGGACTCCTGAATGAATGGACTTTCTAGTTTTGTAAATTTTGTCGGATTTTGAGATGTGAGCCCGGGGGTCGGGTTTGAGCTGATTTCGGGATTATGACCTAATTTGATAGTTTTTCATGTGGAATTCATTCTGTTAGCGTATATTGATGATAACATATTGATTTGAATAGATTCGGAGCATTTGGAGGCCAAGTCGAGAGCCAAGAGCATCGCGAGTTAGATATTTGACCGGTTTGAGGTAAGTAATGATTGTAAATCTAGTCCTGTGGGTATGAAATCCCGAATTTTGTATCATTTTACTATTTTGAGGTGATGTACATGCTAGGTGAGGGTCGTGTAGGTGTGTACCGTTGGGGATTGTGATTTGATCCGTTTCGTAGCAACTGTAGAGTTTCATATTATGTTGAAATTATATAATGATTATGTGTTTTAGAAAGAGTTTCTGTAAATTGGGCTGAATGTCATGTTTGGGCCTTGTGCCAGTACTGTTTGGACCCTCAGGGGCCTTTTTCTTACTATCCTCTCACTGTTTTTGATTGAAATTCTATACTCAGTCATGGTTATATATGTTTACTGCATAAATCAATTTTATTATTTTGTTTTGATGCATATAAACATTGTTTGGGGTTGAGTTCCCTTTTATTACTGAAAGCCCGAGTTGCTTGTGAGGTTTATGCTTGAGTGAGACTGAGGGCCTAATTTGTGAGAATATTATGGGATCGGGCTGCACGTCGTAGCATGTTTGATTTAGGCCAAGGGCCTGAGTGATTTATCCCATGATTTGGCTTGATATAGCGCTTTGGCTGAAGGAGTCCCTCCGGAGTGTGTACACTCCCCAGTGAGCGCAGGTACCTATTGAGTGCGAGTGCCGAGTGCTGAGTGCTGAGTGACCGGGAGGTATGAGTGATGGTGAGGTATGCCCGATGGGCTGTTACAAGTGATTGTGAGGTATGCCCGAGAGGCTGTTTACGAGTGACTGTGAGGCTTGCCCGAGGGGCTGTATGTCACACCTCCTTTTTCCGACACGGGGTTGGATACAGGAGTTTTCCTCCAATTTAAGTGACATTATGCGGATTTGGGATTTATTTATTAGTTTCAGAGTCGCCACCCGGATTTTTTACGGTGTTCCGGGACACCATTTATTTTATTGAAATCCCAAACCGAGGAAATTTCGACTTTGTTTTGATTTGTCTGCGGCCAGAGATCTGAGTAAGGAATTCTGTTAACCCGGGAGAAGGTGTTAGGCATTCCCGAGTTCCGTGGTTTTAGCATGGTCGCTTAACTATTAATACTTGGCCTAATTATCTAATTATTTACATGTTTTAAACCTATTGTGCTTTTACTTTTATATCCGCTTTTTAATATTTACGGAATTATTTTAATACAAGTCACGATTGACGTGCACTTGTTATTTTTGGACACGTTACAAACCACGCCACATGAAATGTACCCGCGACTTACAACATGCTTATTCAATTAATGTTTTGAGTTATATTCGGGGACATGAATGGCCACACCCGAGTGTAGATTATATGACTATGGCCATGGCGATTAAATATGCCTATTTGAAGCGATATTCGATTATTCTCTAGGCTTTATTTTGGGATTTTTCATCTAAAAGAGGTATTTTTAGCTTATGGGGTATGTAAATAATTTTTGATATTTATGGATTTATCTTGGGACAAATCACGATGGTGTGCACTTGTTGTTTTTAAACACATTATAATTACGCCACATGAAATGCACCCGTAATTACAACATGTGATTTTTATCATAGTTTTTAAGTTAAAGACGGGGACATGAGTTGTCGCTCCCGAATGCTGATTAGGTAGCTTCGGTATAATATTTGATTTTTTTTCTATCGAAATTTCGAACTAAGGGTATCCATTCTGCCTAGAAGATCTCCTAAACGATATTCGTTGTTCTAGAAGAGCATCTTATAGGCTATGACCTCATCTAGCCTCGTTTTATCACGTTAGGCCATCCTAAATCAGTTTTCCGTGTGATGGAACTGCTAGTTCTGAAAAGGAATTTGTTTGTAGTCCATGATGGCAAACGTAGGAATCAGAATATCT
>ML396038.1:17775-84507 GCA_005239525.1 Nicotiana knightiana | reverse complement strand
TAAAGCCAGGGTCAGCCTGGCGTTAGTGGGGCGTTAGACCCCTAAAGCCAGGTCTGCCCTGGCAATAAGGGGGCGTTTGGGGCTTAACGCTTGGGTCCCTATCTAGTCAATTTCGAGTTTTAAAGGTTTTAAGTGTTTCCCGGTTGGAATAGAAGTCTCCTACACGGCTAGGGTTTATCCCAAACATATAAATAGACCCAAGAACACAACTTTGAAGGGGGAGAAGCCATTGAAGTAAAGAACAACGTGTGGATTACTACTCAGTGAAGCAAACATTGATTTTTATAGCTTTTATTCATTATTTTGTAGTTCAATTATGCAAGTTATTTTAGAATTGCTTCTTATGAATTTGAGTAGCTAAGTCTTAATCTAGGGTTTTGGTGGAACCCACTGGGTGATAAACTTATGGTGATATTAATATAGTTTGGTTGATTATTCATCTTTATTTGTTCAACTACGTTATTGTTGTAGTTAATTGAATGGTCATCAATTAGCTGTGTTTATTTATTATGTATCTACGAGAGAGTGCATATTTAGGTAATTGTTTGAACAACACCATTCCCAGAGTATAGACGAAAGTCATAACCGAGGGTTTAGAGGTTGTATTAGAGATAACGATACTTCGGGTGCAATCTAAGTGAACTGTAATGCGATCTAGCTAGCGTAACTTGAGAGAGTGCGCCTNTTGTGATATTAATATAGCTTTGATTGGTTGATTAAACTCTATTTGTTCAACTACGTTCTTGTTGTAGTTGATTGAAGGGCCCTCAATTAGCTGTGCCTATTTATTATGTATCTACTTGAGAGAGAGTGCATATTTAGGTAATTGTTTGAACAACACCACTCCCAGAGTATAGACGAAAGTCATAACCGAGGGTTTAGAGGTTGGATTAGAGATAACGATACTTCGGGTGCAATCTAAGTGAACTGTAATGCAATCTAGCTAGCGTAACTTGAGAGAGTGCGTCTAGTAAATTATCATAATTACTTGAGAGAGATTTATGGTAGATAGAGTGTTCATGATTGATAGAGATAATTAATCAAGTTATACGAAGTATCCGAGAAGTAAGTTCAACAACGGGGGAAACCATATCCTTAGACCTTTATCATAATTGTCTACAATACATTGTTAGTAATCGTTAGTTTATTATTATTGTCAGTAGAATTAGTAAAGCATCACCAATTTATATAAAAACAGTCTTGAGAGAATTGATTGAGTAAAACGTGCGTATTCTAAAGACTTGATTGATACGTAAATTCCCTGTGGGATCGACTCTGGGCGAAATACCCCGGATTATATTTGCAGCGCCCACTTAGTCTTTTATTAGACATAGTTGAGTGTGATCAAATTTTTGCGCCGTTACCGGGGAGTTAACGATATTACCAAGTGTAGCTGTAGGTGTACATATTACTAGGTTTCGAGTTTGAATTTTTTTAGTATTTGATTTTTATTTTCTTTATTTTAGTTGTATTTATTAATTTGAAAAAAAAATATGGCATCATGGAATTATGAGAGTTTAGATATTGGTAATTTTACTTTTGATCCTCGTTATGCATATTATGAAGGAAACCACCTAGAGCAAAATTATCAAAATATTCCCGAGAGCGAGTTATGTGCACCAACTCAATCTTATGTGTGGAATGTGTGTAATATATGTGGTGGTCAAGATGGTCACTTTCATGGCTGTGCTTATATTTCTTATCTTCCCCCAACTTCTTACTTTGATGGTTCTTCTTTTTCTTGTGAAGTTACTAGAAACAAAGAACCCAGGTATGAGGACCTGAAAAAGATCGAGGATATGCTAAAGTGCCTTATGGAACAAAATGATGAGATACAACTGCGGGTACAAATCAAGATGCAACTATTCGCAACTTGGAGGCTCAAGTGAGTTAACTAGTTGAAGCTTTCTCAAAAGAGGCAAATATTCACAACTCGGAGGCTTAAGCGAATAAAGTAATTGAACCATGTAAAGCGCAACAAGTTGACATTGTGGATAGTAGCCAATATGAGTATGAATTGGTTGCAGAAATTGCCATTATAATGGAGGATTTAAAAAAATACGAGGATGAGCTAGAGGAGAAGGCTAGAGTAGAACACCAACAATCAATCAAACTAGATTTTGAGGATGCCAATTTCATAGAAGAGATACTAGAGTCAACCAAGGATATTGAGGATACATATTTAGTTGACTTTATTGCCATTAGTGTTAAGGATGTTGACAATCCCAATGTTTGTGTTGTTGAGCCCATTGGTCCACACTCCAAGCACTTTTCCACATTGTGTTTAGATAATGATATGGAAATAGAGTCATCTGAGCCACTTGAGGAGTCAAGGAGTAAGGAACAAGATGCCTACATTCTGGAATTCTTCGTGCCAGAAAGTCGGGAATATACATCTCATCCAAAGGCCAAGAAGTGCAGAATACTATATTATTTTATTAGGCCAGTCAGATTCATTCTACCATCCCAGGAGCATGATCACAGAGCAGAATCAAAACTTGGGGTCCAATTAATAAGTTCAAATTGGAGGCAGAAAGTGATTCACTTCGTGCCGCGACGTTAAATCAAGCACTTGTTGGGAGGCAACCCAGCTTTACTGCTTTCTTTTATTTTATTTTGTTTTATTTTTTCTAATTGTATTATTTTGTAGTGTCAATTTTTTTATTTTTTAGGAGCACGGAACGCAAGCCACTAGAAGGATGCAACTACAAACCAGATGGTTGGAACTAAATGTGAGGTACCTGCACGAAGGACCAGGCCTGGGAGAAGTCTGAGTACCCCATGAGATGCTAGTGCCTCGACCTTTGGCTTACCAGGGAGTTTCTTTTACCCTCTTGTATATATGACTGTGCATTGGGGACAATGCACAATTTTAAGTGTGGGGTGAGGAGATTATCTGAGTGATTTTTTATGCTATTTTAGTTGTTTTAGATTAATGGAATAATTTAATTTTTTTTTTACAAAAAAAAATAAAAATAAAAAAATAAAAAAATTTAGAAATATGTGGACTTTTCCCGATGATGGATCTATTAAACAATTTTCTTGAGGGAAGTAAGTCTAAAGAAAATACAAAAATAAGATTTTCTTGTTTTAGGTAGTGTAGTAATTCTCCCTTTGTTTTTCTTTGGACCACAATTCTTTTCCAAGGGTTTTTAATTGAACCGGGTGTAGGTAGTTTTTAATTTTTAGGAGTAGTAACCACATGGTCGAGAACTTAATAGTAGCAATATTTCGAAACGTGCTAATGCCTTGAGAATAGTCAGTACTGTGGTTGTGACGCTTAGGCTCAATTTTTTTTGACTCCAGGATAAATACCTTAAATCAGGAATTCTTAAGATTTGCTTAACTGCTTTGACTGGAGTGTCGTGATAGATCCGACCCTGAGTGAGCTATGTTCCATGTGTGTGTGAGATTTGTATGCTATTCTGTGAATTGCATTTGATGTCTAGAACTTGCCCCGTGTGTGTGCAAAGCGAAATAGAAGTTTTGTTCAGTCTTGGAAGTGATATAGGCATTTCTTTGTTGAGCCAGCTATATATATTTTACCCACCTAATTGTTATGTATCGTAGTTAACCCCGTTGAGCCTATAATCCTGTTTCTTTGGCAACCACATTACAAGCCATACCCCTTTGTTTGAATCGATCATATATTTGAACCTTGTCACCTCTCGTAAGCACTGAAAAAGTGATGAAATATGGAAAAGTTAAAGTGTGGGGTGGTAGGTTGGTTTTTGAGGGGAATAATTGAAATAAGGAGAAAGGTGCAAGATTTTGAAAAAGTAAGAGTCACTTGAAAAAAAAACAAAAAAAAGAAAATAAAATAATAAATAAAATAAACAGTTGTATTTTTGTGAAAGAAAATTATATGTGGTNATGTGTATTAAAGTGCTTAGGGAGGTGTAGCCATTCTTATATCTAAATGTATCATACCCGTCCCACAGCCTACATTACAACCAAATAAAGTCCTAATTGATCCTATACTAAATGAGCTCGATTAGTAGAGTAGTACACTACGGGCAAGCCTATGGTGCATCTTTTGTGGCATATGAATGTTATTTCTGAGAGTGAGTGAATTCTTTCTATCTTGAGTTCCTACGTTCTTAAATTTCATTGTGTGTGGAACTAATTCTTGGATTTGGTGAGGGCACATGATTCACGAAGGAAATGTAATGTTGTTGACTTCTAAGTTAGAGTAGTGAGTAGATTGTGAGTAGAGCATGGTATATGTGAGTCGACTATTGAGGCGAGGATGTCACACCTTAGTGCTTGAAATATTTTAAAAATTCTTGGTATAACATGTTAAGGGATTTGCTTAATAAGTTGTGTACATGAGTGTAGTTCATTGCTCGAGGACGAGCAAATGTTTAAGTGTGGGGTATTGATGCGTGGTTAGAATTCATGGTTTAACACGTTATGTGCCNCTAAAGCCAGGGTCAGCCTGGCGTTAGTGGGGCATTAGACCCCTAAAGCCAGGTCTGCCCTGGCGATAAGGGGGCGTTTGGGGATTAACGCCTGGGTCCCTGTCTGGTCAATTCCGAGTTTTAAAGGTTTTAAGTGTTTCCCAGTTGGAATAGAAGTCTCCTACACGGCTAGGGTTTATCCCAAACATATAAATAGACCCAAGAACACAACTTTGAAGGGGGAGAAGCCATTGAAGTAAAGAACAACGTGTGGATTACTATTCAGTGAAGCAAATATTGATTTTTATAGCTTTTATTCATTATTTTGTAGTTCAATTATGCAAGTTATTTTAGAATTGTTTCTTATGAATTTGAGTAGCTAAGTCTTAATCTAGGGTTTTGGTGGAACCTGTTGGGGGATAAACTTATGGTGATATTAATATAGTTTGGTTGATTGTTCATCTTTATTTGTTCAACTACGTTATTGTTGTAGTTAATTGAATGGTCATCAATTAGCTGTGCCTATTTATTATGTATCAACTTGAGANTGCAATCTAGCTAGCGTAACTTGAGAGAGTGCGTCTAGTAAATTATCATAATTACTTGAGAGAGATTTATGGTAGATAGAGTATTCATGATTGATAGAGATAATTAATCAAGCTATATGAAGTATCCGAGAAGTAAGTTCACCAACTGGGGAAACCATAGCCTTAGACCTTTATCATAATTGTCTACAATACATTGTTAGTAATCGTTAATTTATTATTATTGTCAGTAGAATTAGTAAAACATCACCAATTTATATAAAAACAGTCTTGAGAGAATTGATTGAGTAAAATGTGCGTATTCTAAAGATTTGATTGATACGTAAATTCCCTGTGGGATCGACTCTGGGCGAAATACCCCGGATTATATTTGCAGCGCCCGCTTAGTCTTTTATTAGACATAGTTGAGCGTGATTAGGGATGCAAATACCAAATTTTTTCACATTTACTTCAAAAATGATGAGGGTAATTGGATAAACGACCACTCCCTAATTACTGACCATATAACTAATTACTTCTCCAAAGTTTTCACTACTTCTCATGAGTATACCCACCTGTCTAATATAAATGTCTCCAATACTAGTAGCAACACTATTGACCTGAGTCCCCTAGATGCCCCATTACTAGATATCGATATCAAAAAAGCTATATTCTCCTTTAAACCTTTCAAGGCTCCAAGGCCTGACGGATTGCACCCTTTTTTTTTTACCAAAAGTACTGGAACGTTATAGGACAATCAATCCTTAACCTGTGCCATGACATCTTCGCGACTGAAGTAATTCCTAAAGATATGAATAAAACTTACATTTTTCTAATCCCAAAAATACCAAATGCCAACAATATTAAAAATTTCCGTCCAATTGGCCTATGTAATACTATCTATAAAACAATCACTAAAATTTTGGCTAATCGCTTAAAACCATTCTTAGCCAATTTAATTAGTCCCTTCTAGACAAGTTTTATGATAAATAGAAGGGCTATGGATAATGCCATTGTGATCCAGGAAATTGTCTCCAACCTTAGGAAAATAAAAGGGAAACAAGGGCATATGATCTTAAAGATAAATTTGGAAAAAGCTTTTGACCGTATCGAATGATCCTTTATTTACCGTGCCTTTAAATTATTTAAATTCCCTCCAAAATTCACCAATATCTTAATGAACTGTATTTCTACAAGCTCTATATCAATCTTAGTTAATGGCAATGCCACTTCCTTTTTCGAGCCTAGTAGGGGTATTAGGCAGGGTGATCCTTTATCACCGTACCTATTTATCCTTTGTCTAGAATTACTTTCGAGTAATATAGAATATCAAATGGACATTTGTAGATGGGACCCTATTACTATAGGGCAGAATAGTCCTAACTTTGCATACTTGTTCTTTGCGGATGATCTTACCTTTATGGCCAAGGCAAATGAAAAATCTTGTGACTCTATAAAATCAACCCTTGACCTATTTTTGCTCCATATCAGGGCAAAATATCAACTATGCAAAGTCCAAAATCCTCCTATCAGGGAATTATTCTCCTGCAATCACTAAGACCATTACGCACAAGCTATGTATTAAAAAGAGTGAGAATTTTGGCACCTGTTTTCCAATACATACAAAAAACCCTAAGCCCAAAGACTACCTCTTCATAATTGATAGGATGAGGAAAAAACTAGCCTCTTGGAAAATGAGGTTTATGAACATAGTAGGTCGTACAACTTTAGCTCATTCTTGACTCAATTCAATTCCAAACTACCAAATCCAATACACTATGTTACCAAAAAATATCATTAATAACATTGACAAAATTCAAAGAGACTGTATTTGGGGATCCAATGATAACAAAAGGAAAATGCATCAAGTAAAATGGGCGAAAGTGTGTCAACCAAAAACAACAGGGGGTCTTGGCATCCATGGTGCTTATAAATAAAATATTGTCAACCTTACTAGCCTATTTTGGAGAATACATAATCATTCAACTTCCCCATGGGCAAACCTAATCATTACAAAATATAGGAATAATTGCTCTCTAAATAACAATTCTATGGTATGGAAAGTCATCCTTAAAGGCTGGCAGGTTTTCCAAAAAGGGCTTTCTTGTGTGCCCCATTTAAATTCTAATATCAGCATCTGAGATTCCAATTGGATTTCTAACTCTACAATACTTAGAGAATCTATAATGGGGCCCATTACAATGGATATTTATAATCTCAAAATTAGAGATATCTACTACAACAAGCAGTGGAACCTCTCCAAACTTTCAATCCCTATTCCTGAGGATATTCAAAACAAGATCCATCAAGTCCATATCTGTCACAAGGGCAGAATGCAGGATACTGCTATATGGACGCTTACCCCAAAAGGCATATTCACTAGTAAGAGTTGCTACAATTTATTAGAACCTTTAGAGGAAAATAACCATGATTATAATTGGATATCGCCCCTTCCGTGTCCAAAGAAAATCAGATTCTTCTTATGGCTTTGCCTACACAATAGACTTCCATGTAGAAATTATCTTTCACGAGTTGGTATTAATATCGGCCCAATTTGCCCGATGTGTAACAAGAATGAAGAAGAAACTCACAATCACATTTTCCTCACTTGTTGCATTAGTAAAAAATTATAGGGAAACTTAGGAATAAGAATCCCTATAGTCCCTTCTCAAGGCCATTGGATTCTCTCATTAAAGGAGTAGAGGATTACCATTCTCCATAAACACCTAAATTGGGATGACTTATTACCCTTTGGGAAATATGGATTAATCGGAATAATAATAATCAAAATAATTTGAAAGATTTTGTAAGGGTAAACAATGTTATCCGGAAAGCATTAGAATACAAGATGCTAACGGATAAAAACTCATTACCTACCCAATCACTAAAAATCCACACCAAATGGCATCCACCACCCAAGGGATGGTACAAACTCAATATTGATGCAAGCCATACAAAATCAAATGCTATGCTTGGAGGAGTCTTCTGCAGTGCAGCTGAAAATTGGATTGTGGGCCTCACAAAAAATTCAAAAGCAAAGAGATCCTTAGACGCAGAACTCTAAGCAATAAAGGAGGGAATGGAAACAGCCCACGAATGGAATCTATTCCCTTTGCAAATAGAGATGGACTGTGTGGAGGCGATCCAAATCATACAAGGTGACAAATTATCTTGTAACAATGTTGCTAAATTTTGCAGGTCACAAATGCACCCAGGGAAGGTGATAATCCTCCAGCACACGTTTAGAGAATGCAACAAGGTGGCACACATGATGGCCAAGACGGGTAGCTGGACAGGAAGGAAGAATAAATATTTTGTGAAAGTTCCTGAAGTAGTTTTTAATTATGTCAATTGTGATCTAAACAATGATCTTTGTTTTGTAAAAGTATTAAATATCGATGCTTGCAATACTATGGAAAGTGTAGGAAATCTATGTGTCATGTCTGGCACATATGGTATCGATGATGTAACAAACTCTGCTTAGTTTTTAATTAATGTATTTCTTTTATGCTAAAAAAATATTTCAATTACGAGATTCCTCGTCAAATATCAAGTTTTTTACACACTCTAAGCAAACGAAAGTTTTTATATGATTAATCGACTACGTCACGAAAAACTATTTAAGGATTTAAAGAAATTCTTTTTTCTAAAAAAAGTTGAAGGGTCGGCCTGCCCTTGCCTGCGGCCCTCTTAGGGCTGGCTTGGGCTGGCCATTTTAAGGCCCATTCATATGGCGGGCCAGCCCGTTCTAGCCCACCAAATTTAGAAGCCCATGAGGCCTGGGCCGGGCTGGGTTGAGCCGGCCCATTTTGTCAGACATTCGATTAAGGTTGTCATTGTGAAACACTAGTTAAGGTCTTTTCAAATGGGTCCGGCACCCCTCCTGTATTGAATCTCTCTAATTTCAGCAGCGCATGTCTTATTTAATGACATATGTCATTTTCAGGATCTGGCGCATGTCTTATTTAATGACATATGTCATTTTCAAATCCAAAGGACAAGATTAGCTCAATCCCTAAACTATGGTTAAAACTGAATATTCCTATAATTTAGCCTTTTCTTAAATGTAGAATCCTTTTTTTTCGGTTATAAGGAAATACTTATATTAATAGAAAATTAAGAGTGAACATCAGTACAGGGAGCAAGATGCACTATAGGCATCAAATATACTAACCTAGTGATATTAGGAGTTACTACTTGTACCCTTGCATGGGGTGCATTACTAACCAAAATATTAGTACTACAAAAACTAGAAAGACGAGAGGCCGTTGGTGTTGATGAGTTGAGTGAAAACTTTTTTTTGACGAGCCTCCAGTGAGTTGTTCCTACTTGATCTTGATGGTAGAATTCCTGGAAAAAAGGTGGTGGGGTTGCAATAAGAAGACATCTGCTACCATCTGCCTGTGTGGCTTCATATTTACTAGACTGTCCACGACACTATTTTGCTCCCTATAGACATGGTGTATAGACGGCCTACCCAGTTGTAGAAGCAATAACTTGCAGTCATTTATAATGTTAGTATAATGCATATTAGGTGTAGTGAGCATACCAATGAGCTCCTGGCATCTGTCATGGGTGTGAGTTGGTAGCGCACAACAAGTTGCAGTCCCATGAGCAAAGCAGGGAGTTCTATACACTGGTAGCTTGGTGTGATTTGCCGGCAAAGCTCATAATCCAGTGGCCCTGTGTATCACGGAAGGCACCACCTATTCCATAGTTTTGGGGCAGCGTTGATGCAGAGCCGTCGATGTTTAGTTTGTAGTAATTAGCTTGTGGAGGATGCCATTTGATGTATAGGGGAGTGGGGGGATGTTGTTGTCAACTGTTATTTGTTAGGAAAAAAATATCCAGATGCCGTGGTCAGCAGCAGGGGAATATTAATGTGTATTTTTTTATGTTCCAGTGTGTTTTTATTTCTTATATGCCAAAAAATAGGAGGATAGTTGGAGGGATATCATGTGGAGTGGATTGTAGAGACATATGGATTAGCCTGTAGAGCCATGTTTTGTGGGTTGCGTGAGTTAAAGTAGAACACTGGGGTGGGAGTGGTACTTTAAGGTAAGCCTAAAAGTTGTTAACGTGAGGGCATTCAAGGAAAATGTGTGTCACTGTTTCTGGAGTCATGTGGCACTGAGCACATATATTGGAAGGTATGATACCTAATCGTGAGAGATACGTAGCACTTGGAAGGTGATTGTGTGATAGTAATAGAGAAAGAAAGATATTTTTGGTGGAATCTGAAGTTTTCAAATCCAATTGTATGAGTGGTGGTGATTTGTAGCTGGGATGTGCGGCTGGTAACTAGATTTGATAGAGAATTGGCCATTCTTGTTAAGGCCCCAAAAGACTTGATCAAAGGTTGTGGGTATAAGAGCCATGTAGATATTCATGAGGTTCTGTAATTTAAGTGGAAAGCAAAAAAAGACTTGTGAAGTGCCATTTGTGATTGTAGTGGTAATTAGAGACTAGTTTTTGCTCTTCATGTGGCAGTAATGGACCAAAGATACAAGTGCGAAGAGATAGATTTTGTTTTAGCCAAGGATCAGTTCAGAATTTGACGTGGTGACCAGTGGAAAGATTTCATTTATAACCTAGGCGACAGTAGGACCAACCATGGAGAAAATACTGCAAAATAAATGATGCATTGTGCTTGCTCGGGTGTTTGGGTCGTATATATGTATTATGTTGGAATTGGGCCCATAGTTGGGTTGGATTTTAGAAAAGGCGCCAGGCAAGACTTGCATGTAGGACTTTATTTTTTCTGGCAAGGTTTTATAGTAAAAATTGCGGGGGCACCCTATTTGGTCGCAATTTAAAAACTTTTAACTTGTATCCACTTTTTAAATAACTTCAGCCTCATTTTCCTCGCTGAGCTGAAGTTCGCCAGTTACAAAGACAAAACATCAGCATACGGGGCTGAAGTTCTCCAGTTACAAAGACAAAACTTCAGCTCTAGAGCTGAAGTTTCACAGTTACAAACTTCAGCTCTAGAGATGAAGTTCCCAAGTTATAAAGACAAAAACTTCAGTTGTAGACCTGAAGTTCGCGAGTTACAAAACAAAAACTTCAGCTCTAGAGTTGAAGTTCCCCAGTTACAAAGACAAGAACTTCAGCTCTAGAGCTGAAGTTAGTTCCCAAGTTACAATCTAGAGCTGAAGTTCACAAGCTACTTCAGGCCCGTCTACTAGAATGGTGAAGTTTTGCGTGATTGCCTTTGCTACTTCAGCCCCCTATGCTGAAGTTATGCGAAAAAGCGGGTTCAGATTTAATTTTTTTTACGAAGCGGGAATAATTTAAAACGTGACATAAAAAGTGGATACTTATGCAAAATCCCCAATTTTATATGCCCAAATCTCCATGGTCTAGCAGTTGGGTTACCATTTTCCATTTGATGAGATGTAAATTTTTCTTTTGAGGTGTTGTGCCTCATAGAAAATTTCTTTGATAACGAGTTAGATGTGAAAAGTATGTGGGCGGGGATTGTGACATATTGCATGATGTGGTTGGGTAGGTAGTTAAGGGTAGAATGGATGAGAGTAGTACGGCCTGCCTTCGATAAAAAGATGGTTTTCCATCCAGCAAGTTTGTTTTGAAATTGTCCAGTAGTAATTGGAAATCAGACTTAGAGGGTTTCTTGATAAAGATTGGGAACCCTAGATATCTTCCAAACGTTGTCCCTTCGTTCATATGAAAGAGATTACTCACAGATGTTTTGGAAACTGTTGAGAAATTTTTGAAAAAAAATATTTTTGATTTTTGAAAGTTTATAGTTTGGCCCGAGTGAGTGTTGAAGTGATTAATAGTGTCTATGATTGATTCATGGTGTAATTTTTGCAGTGAAAATAATATTGTTAGCAAAGAACAAATAGGATATTAATGGACCTCTAGTAGTTAGGGAGATTGGTAGCCAAGCACGATAGTTGACTGTAGTGTTGATTTTACGTGAGAGCATTTCTATATAGAGGATGAATACATATGGCGATAGTGGATCTTCTTGGCGTATTCCTCTGGTGGGGTTGAAATATTCAGTAGGGTTTCCATTGATTTGAATTGAGGTTGAGGTGGTTGTGACACAAGACATAATGATTTTAATAAGATTTTGAGGAAAATTTAGTGTTACTAGAGTGTGGTGTATGAATGACCACTCCAGTTGGTCGAAAGCTTTCTCAAGATCCAGTTTGAGGAGCATGCAAGGAGTTTTTCCTTTCATATTACGAAAGCGAGACATTAATTCCTGGATAATAATAGCATTATCAGCCGCTCGTCGATTTTTCCGGAAACTAGATTGTGTGGGATTGATAAGTTGTTCCAGGATTGGTTTTAGTCGATTTACAATAATCTTTGTAATAACTTTGTAGATAGTATTGCAGAGGCTTATGGTCCGGAATTGTGACATTGAAGAAGCGTTCTTATTTTTAGGGATTAAGCAGATAAAAGTGGTATTGATCGAGGGGTCTACCTTATGATCGTTGAAGGTTTTGTTACAAAAATATTTGACGGAGCTACCAATGGTGTTCCAATATTTTTTTGTAGAAATAGGGGTGTAGCCCATCTGGGCCAGGAGCCTTTAATGGTTTAAAAGAGTGTATTGAATTTAGAATTTCAGCATCTTGGAGTGGGCTATCTAGAGATATTTGATCTGCCGGAAAGACGACAATGGAGGGTTGTATGTATTGGTATCGACAGGAGAGTGTAGATTTCGTAGTAAAGAGAGTGTGATAATAATTTGTAATGTGGATTTTAATGGTGTGTGGATCAGTGATCCAATTCCCCCTAGATCTTGTAGGGCAGTGATACGATTGCGACGTCTACGAGTTAAGGTGGAGAGATGAAAAAAAATTGTATTTGCGTCTCCATCGTTTAACCAGTTAATACGCGATTTTAATTTCCAGAAGTCTTATTCTAATTGAAGGATTTGTTTAAAATCAATTAATAATTGATGTTCCAAGGTTTGTAGAAAAGTACTAGTGGGATAATTTACTGAGGATTGGATACCTCCTAAACGACCTAATATTTTTTTCTTTTGTTTGAATATGTTTTGGAAAGTGGATTGTGTTCCATTCTTTGACTACTTCAGTGAAGTGAGCAATGGCTGGTAGTAGTTGTGGTTTTTCTCCAAGCTTGGTTAACTAATGCGGGAAAAATGGGATTTGAAGTCCACATTGTTTCAATGCGACATTATTTTTGTCTAGGTGAAGGACGGGGATGTAGTTAAAGTAAAAGAGTGCAACGCTCAGAATGTGTTCGTGGGAGATGTGTGACTAGGGCATCTGGATAATGATTCATCTAGTCGTAATTCGCGAGGAAGCAATCGTGGGAGATGTGTGACTAGGGAATCTGGATAATGATTCATCTAGTCGTAATTCGCGAGGAAACGATCTATACGTTCGAGAATGTTTGGATAATGATTCATCTAGTCGTAATTCGCGAGGAAACGATCTATACGTTCGAGAATGTTGTGTCTATTGGAACGACTGTTTGTCCAAGTGTAACGGATACCTTTATAGCCTAGGTCACTTTGGTGGAAATAATTAGTACAATCCATGAACTTATTGGATCGGGAATTATTAATAGTTCTTCCTCCAAACTTATCGGAGGCGTGAGTTGTTTCATTAAACTGTCCTCCTAAGAGCCATGGACCCTTGTAATTATCATATAAGCACATAATATTTTTCCACATAAGTTGTTTATTTTTAAAGTCAGTGCTAGCATATACCGCAGTAAATAACTACTTATAAGGAAGATGGTTTACATGGTTGTGGCAGTGTAGTTCCTGTTGTGTTGTGGCCACTGGTTCCACTGTGATTGCGTCACTATTCCATAATATTGTAATACCTCCCTATTGGCCCACAACGGCCACCTCAGCCATGCCGGTGAAGTTGAAATCCTCTTTCAGGCTTTGGTGGTCAGCACAGTGTGTTTCCAGAAGTGCAACAAGAGAAGGTCGATGATAATCGAGTAGAGAGCAAAAATTTCGACGGAACACAGGAGATTGAGCTCCTCTACAGTTCCATATAATGAAATTCATATTATTGTTGGATTGAGTGAGCAATTGACTGCTCTGTGGGTTCTCCAGGGTGTTGTTGTGCTCCCCTGGGCATAGACGAAGTGTTGGGAGTAATAGGATTGCATATTTGTCCACCTCTGGATTTGTAGTGGGTCAAATTCGGAGTGAGATCTTAGTAGGTTTGGAGGGAAGCGTAGGTGGATTTTTCTTTCGTTCTCCTCCTTCTGGACAAAGATCTTGATGCCGTCTAGTCAAGCTATAACTGGCCGTGTCCCCCTGTTGTAGGCCATGGCTGCTGCCAGTTCTTGCTGAAACTCTCTGTTTTGTGCATCTTGACTGGGAGGGAGGGGTGGAGTTTGTGGTGGTGACCTAAGAGGAGGGGTAAAGGTTTCCAACATTATGGAAGGTGGGTTGGGAAGAGAATAGGGTTGTATCCAAGAGGTGGAGGGAAGTAATGTTGTTGACGGGTAGAAGGACATTTGGATGAGGTTCAGTTATAGATGGGTGGTGTCCCATGTTAGCATTGGTGGAGTGAGAGGTTGGTATGGTGAAAGGTAAGGAGCTTGCATCATAGACCAATGGTACCTGCCATAGATTTTTGTCCCTAAGCTCATCCCCTCCGTGATGATTTGTGCAAGGTCCCTCGGATTTATGATGAGTATTGTGACCTCTTGGTTGTTTACCTCCATTGTGAAGGTAAGAGCATGGTTTTCTAGTCCTACCTCTAGCCAAGAGGTTGGGGTGGTCGTTGCATGGGGAGTTTGGGCAGTGAAGATTTTTGTATTGGGTTCCATTATGAGGTGTGGAGGAAGAACGCGTGGAGTGTGTTGATGAATTAGTCTATGTGTATTGCTTCTTTTGTAATTGTTGGTGTATCTGTGTATGTGAGGGAATTGGTTGTGAAAACATCTTGAGTATTTGAAGGAGATGAGTGATGCAGTAGCGTTGTATTTGAGGTATTTGATGGGTGTTGTGAAATTGAAAGTGTGTTAGTGGAAAAAATTGCCGGTGCGGAGTTAGAGGCTGGATTTTGTGCAGTGGATTTGGGAAGCTTGTTGTATGGTATTGGGGTTGGGGATGTCATCATTAGTTGGTTGCATGGAGAAAGTGACTGGTTAGGGGTGGTGTAAACGAAAAGTTGGCCTTGGTATTAGGGATAATTTCATTAATTTGGGTGAGGGAATTATGAGGGTCTAGTTGTGGTAGAGTTGATGAGTGGGATTGAGTGGAGAGGATTGAGGGCTCCTGCATGTCTTTGGGGATAACGTGTCCCTCTAAAGATGTTGCATGTGCTAGGTTAGACGTGGTTGATTGGGTTTTTGCTGATTGGGCTTGTGGCCCATGTGTGTTGGGTAGTGGTGGGTTAAGGATTGTAGGGATTAATGACCTAGATTTAGCCGAGTTGTCAGTGGTTAACTCATGTGAGTCGTTATTTAATAATGAGACAATCATTAGAATTAGCAAAGCCTTATTTTATTGTGTTAATAGAGATAAATGTAAAAGGAAAATTATTAGGGGTTTTAGACAAACCTGTAACCTTCACGTGGGCTCCTGGTGGCGTAGTAGGCTGCGGAAAAAGATATGCGGTCGTTTGAAGGGATGTTGGTCTGGCGGCGCTTTGCTTAGGCAAAGATTTCCTGGGAAATTGAACTATCTTCCATTCATCATTTGGAGGGGTTGGTGAACTAGATGTATTAGAGGCAGTAAGGGTGTGGAGATTGTTGCTTTGGTGAGGGATGGGAGTTTAGAATAGAGAGTGCTGGTAGAGGGAATGTGTCGGCCCTTGTAGTATGTCCAAGCCTACCACAGGTGGTGCAGAGCAGATTTAATCCTTCATAGAGGATAGTTTGCCTGTGACTACCAATAAAAATGTGGGTTTTCAGGGGTTGATCTAGTGGTACTTCGACGTAGAGCCAGGCATATCTTCCTCTGGTTGGTTTAGAGGTGCATGCATCAATAGTAAGTAATTTTCCAATTTTATTCCCCAATTGTTTTAGGAGCTCAAAGTCATAAAATTCTATGGGCAACTCAGGTAGGTGCAAGAAGATGGCGGAATATATCTTTCATGAATTTTTAGTATTCTTTCATGAATATATCTCCAAATTGTTAAACTTTTTTCTCCCCAAATTCTAAATTCCTTCAACTGAGATATTATTTTTCATAGGCATCATAACTTTTTTATTTTAGCAGGGACAAATTCATTTGTGTTCTTCCTCCTTTTTTGTTTCTTAGAAACCAACTAAACATATTTTTTTTGTAGTAGGCAATTGGTTGCATTGATAAAACGTTTTGATTGAAGTTAATGTGAAGAAATAACGAAAAGGCAAATTGTTGTTTGTGAAGAGGGAACTTGAATAAAAAAAATGCTTCGATGAGGTTAAACATTGAATCATATTACATATGTGGATGAAAAAGATAGTTTCTCTGTGATTGCTTAAAGGAACTAACAACATCATACCAATTAAAAATGGTCAACATAATAATTCATAATAACAAGCTGGTACTAAATTGTTGCAATGTCATGACCCAATTTAGGATCATGACGGGCACTTAGGAGCAAGTATCCCTATGTAAGCCTCATTAATATTTTATGAAAAATCGGACAGATTTCCCATATTTTAGGACCATACAAAATAAACATATCTTAGAATCAATAACACAATCAACCAATATCTCCAAAACAAATTATAATCCTCGTCAATGAAGTATTTCCAACACAATAGTACTAACTCCATCTCCAAAAATACGATAAGAAAGTATAACAACCCGATCAGTTATTTTGAACTCTAGCGTGTCGTTCTCCGATTTGAGGCCCTCAGTAGCTTCACTTCATGTTTTATGACTTATACACATGTTCGGAATTAAATTTCGGGAAGTACAGAGTTGTTTTGGAAGAAAAATTCTACATTCGGGAGCTTTAAGTTGGAAGATCCGACTATGGTTTGACTTTTGAGTAAATGACTTTGGAATTGGGATTTGAAAGTTCCAATAGGTTCGTATGATGATATCGGACTTGGGTGTATGTTCGGATTGAACATCGGGTGATCCGGGGGCATTCCGTGCTTAATATGGAAAGTTGACATTTTGAAGGTTTTAGAATTTCCTTAAATTTGGGTTGAAGGGGACATTGGTGTTATCGGTGTCCATTTGGGGTTTCAAGCCTTGGAATAGGTTCGTATCGTGATATATGACTTGTGCGCAACGTTTGGCATCATTCCGGAATGTTTAAGTATGAATCCGACGTGTTGTCGAAGTTTTAATATTTTTTGAAAGTTTAAAGAAAGGTTTCGATCATCGATTATTGGTTTTGATGTTGTTTGGTATGAGTTGAGGCCTCGAGCATGTTAGTATCATGTTTTGGGACTGGTTTGTGTGATTGGACAGGGTCCCGGGCGCCTGGGGTGTGTACGGGATGGTTTCAGACCAAGTTTGGGTGATTTGCAGCTACTGGTTTCTGGTGTCCTTGGCATGCTTCGTGATCGCGACAAGGGAGACTCAATCGCGGAAGGTAAGTGGAAGCAGATGGTTCTTCACTTTACGGGCTAAGGAATGCGATTGCGTAGTGTCTTGGGCTGGACCACCGTGCTCGCGAATGAAGTTACATGTTTACGTAGTGTTGAAGCAGGGGCTGATGGAATTGGTCTTCGCATTCGTGATTGATGGACATGTTGTTCTTCGTGATCGTGAGTCTTCAGACACGATCACATAGGGCATTTTTGGCGGCAAAGGTGGTATTGTTTCACGATCGCGAGGTTTCAGACCGCGATCGCGAAAGGCAACGCTTGGGCAGAATATATGTCACTCAATCGGGATTTTTGCTCATTCCACTCTTTCCTCTCTTGTTTGGGAGATTTTTTGGGCCATTTGGAGGAGCCATTTTCATCATCAATCTAGAGGTAAGATATTTCTACACATTGTGTGTTAAATACATGGTTTATATATGGATTTAAGCATGAAATTTGTGGAAATTGAGGGATTTGGAGGAAAACCTAGAAATTTAGTATTTTTGGATTTTGACCACGAAATTGGACATGGAATTAGGAATAAATTGTAATTTGAGTTTGTGGTGTTATGTGTAAAGATTATCTTCGGGAATTCTTGGAATCCGAATACGTGGGCCCAAGGGTTGACTTTATTGACTTTTTAAATGGAGTTGGGAATTATTATAAATTGTTAGATTGTAAACATTAGAGTATATTTTGATTGATTTGCACATTGTTTGACTAGTTTCGGATCGATGGGCCTTGGTTTGAGGTGTTAGAGAGGCGTTGGAGCCGTTTATAGAACTTTGAAACGAGGTAAGTCTCATGTCTAACCTTGTGAGGGGGAAACTACCCCCTAGGCGATGTAATTGTTATGTGCTATTGGTTGTGGGTGTTACATACGCACGAGGTGACAAAAATCCATACGTAGCTAAAGCGCGTGTCTCGTAATTCGGTGATTTCCTTCCTTTCTTGTGGAGCAGGTCGAACGCCTCAGCAGTGTAATAGATGCATCTATGGTTCGTGCCGCTCGACCCTCGACACTGTACACATTGTCACACCTCCTTTTTCACCCCGATAAGGGTGGGGATAAGGGAGTTTTCCAATTAAAGTGACATTTTTCGGATTTTGGGATTATTTATTAATTTCAAAGTCGCCACCCGTATTTTTATGGTGTTCCTGGACACCATTAATTTATTGAAATCCCAAACCGAGGAAATTTTGACTCTGTTTAAAATGTCTGCGTCCAGAAATCCGAGTAAGGAATTCTGTTAACCCGGGAGAACGTGTTAGGCACTCCCGAATTCCGTGGTTCTAGCACGGTCGCTTAACTATTAATATTTGGCCTAATTATCTAATTATTTACATATTTTTTAACCTATTGTATATTTTAGCCTTCTTACTTTTTAGCCGCTTTTAATATTTATGGATTTATCTTGAAACAAGTAACGATGACTTACACTTGTCGTTTTTTGGACACATTATAAACGTGCCACATGAAATGCACCCGCGATTTGTAACATGTTTATTTTAATTAATATTTTGAGTTAGAGTCGGGGGCATGAGTTGCCACACCTGAGTGGAAATTTACATATCGTAACCATGTCACGGGAGCGGTACCCATAGCCACGATGATTTATTTACGCGCCTAAAGTAACTGCGCATTGAATTGTTCTTTGGCTACATTTGAGATTGTTGTAATGTCATTGATTATGAATAAATAATTATTATGGAAGACACTGGTGCACTCTAGTTTTTATGAGCAGCACTAAGGATTTTTAAACCCGCTTAATCAAAATTTCAACTCAAAATTATGCCTAAGGTTTACTAGAATTCTTCTTATTAATGTTATATGACCTACTATATTGGCAAGAACCAATTTAATTAATTTTCATCTTAAAATCGACAATCCAAAGACATGAGTAGTGAATGCTCCTCACAAGATTACAATTAGCATCTTTCTATACCATAAGCAAATCTATAGGATATAGCCCAACTCATGAAATCTATAGAAAAAAAAAACAACTTTCGAACGAATCTCAAGAGCTAAAATCGATTTAGTGTGCTCACCCAACTAAAAGTAAATATTTAAACTAAAATATGACACATGCTTAAGATGAAGTGTAATCTGTATTTAGCAAAAAATAAAAAAAAAAGAAAAAAAGAAAAGAAAACGTAACCAACAGAACTTAATCAAATGTTGTAGCATCAAATAGACTTGAAAAGAAAACTATTGAGCTATTAAACCATCATGCTCACATTCATCTATTCAAACACATAAATTAAAAGATAACCAGTAAATTAAAGCATGAACCCTCATATTAGCCAAATTTGAAAAATACACCTAATAGTGCAAGGATTAAATTTAAACAAAATAAAGGCAAAGAACACAGCTGGTCGGAGCCCACCAGCATAAATCCGAAAGTAACTCAGCAACAACAAACCATCAAATTTGAACCTCTTCAGCTTGTGAAAGTCCAGGAAGAAGAGAAATTGAGTTTTTGAAATCAATGCTCTTTAAATCTTTGAAGATCCCATATTTTTCTTCATGGTTTTCGCTTTTTCAGATATAATTTTGAAGCTCTTTTTTTTTTTGAATCGTGTATGTTCTTTCGCTACTGCTCAAGCTAGTCTTCAATGGAAGAAATGAGTAGGGCTCTTAGAGTGAGGAGATGTGGGGAATCTGATTTCTGTTGTTGAAGATGGAGAGAGAGCGTTGTTCTCGTCTATGGGAGAGGGGAAGTCCGAGTTTTTTGTCTACCATTAGGTCTAGGTGTGGTTGCGAAAGATTGTCTAAGAAAATGACCCTTATTGTTTTTTGATATTAGGGGTCTTCTAGGTTAAGGGGTATGGGCTTAGGAATCATGGGCTTGGGTCATGGCTTGTTGGATTTTAGTTTTGGGCTAGGAAGACTAGAAAAAAAGATATAGTGTGTTTATAAAATAAAACTTACTCTTAATTAATTAAAATATATTACTAAATATTAAAAAAAAAATATTTTTGTAATAATTTTTTTTTTGTGCTTAAAATAAAGTAAAATAGTCAAAACTAGTAAAAATAGCGATATTAGACGTAAACTAAATATTAAAACGTTACTATGGTTAAAATTTCCGGGAGGGTCAAATATTACATGTCTACACACATTATTCTGGATCTGGCTGTATGGCCTCGGCATAATCGTGCGTTATATCGCTAGCAACACGAATATTCACTAGATTTTCCTCTCATTGATGCCTGGAATTTATTATGGTGTTCATTATATGTTGGTTTCTGGCACTTAATATATCTGAGTTATTGAGATAGAACACGAGACTAAGAAATTTATATCTTTAAAAGAAAATTTTGGAAGATTATATGACTTACAATTTTACCCCATCATTGCTGTTGTTCTTCATATCTGCTTATGATTTATCATATTGCTTTATTGGACCTATAGTAAGTGTCCATGTCGACCCCTCGTCACTACTTCTCCGGGGTTAGGCTTGATAATTACTGGGTACGCGTTGATTTACGTACTCATGCTACACTTCTACACTAAATGTGCAGGATCTGACAGGTTCAATTGGTGAACATCAGGGCGCGTAGGTGCAGCTGCTGAGGAGACTCTATGGTGCGATGCATTCCAGGGTACGTATCGCTGCCCATAGCGTCTTCATCATACTATTTAGTTTATTCTGTATTATTTATATTCCATACAGATGTTGTATTATTATTGTACTTATTAGTAAATGCTCATGCACTTATGACACCGATTTTGGGATGTTCTAGAATTCATTTTTGGTTTGCTTAACCTTGATACACTTTTACTTATATAATATTTAAATTTGCATTTATCTATGACTTTAACGCACTTACGTCTCAACCTAACATGATTCATGATTTCAAAAATAATAAAATAAATAATTACGTTGTTAGTTCACCGTTGGCTTGCCTAAAGGCGATGTTCGGCGCCATCACGACCTATAGTGGGTTTTGGGTCGTGACAGCTTGGTATTAGAGCTCTATGTTCACTTGGGCCTCAAGAGGCGAGTCTAGTTGAGGCCTTGCAGATTGGTAAGATGTATGTACTTATCTTTGAGAGGCTACAGGGCTGTTAGGAGCATTTCCCTTCTTGATTCCTCGCTGTGCGATTTGATTCCATTAAAGCTTATGACTTCCTTTCCTTCCTACTCAATCTTATGTAACATGGAGCGCTTGTTATCAATTGGGAATCAAAGAGTTGTAGTGGTACTGCATGTGTGGTGCAAGATGTTTCTCCCTGCATATTCAAGCGAGTTATTATCGTCGTCTTTTGGAAGGAGTTCTGTTGTTTCAGCCTTGTATCAATATTTCCTATAGTTTCAAGGATATGCAAAGATTAATATGACGTTCATACGTTGTCATCGCACATCGATGATGTAATCGTAGGGTAATTTCTTATGTGTCGCGACAGTGGATGACTAGAAAGGAGGATTTCTCGGTTCATGGGTTAGAGATTCGACATTTAATTCCAGCGGAGGAAAGGCAATCAGACTATGAATGTTCAGGCTTTGTTTGATGGAGTAACGAGACTTGATATTTTTGAGCATGGTGGAATTCTTATTTGTGATATGGTGTCGTCGTCCTTGTACGCATTAAGGTTCGCCGGTGTTATGGTTTACTTTGATTTGCCTTCTGGGCAAGGTGTTGTAAAATGGTGCTTTAGGAGAGGTTGGCAGAAGATGGCGTTGTGTAGTGGTTTTAGAATTGAATCGATGTTTCTAATGCCGATGGCTAGAGAAAGATGATCTTCGAGGAGGCTTAGAGTTGGTAGAAATTTATTAGTTCAGGTGCTACAGAGATGGGTTTTGAGTTGAGGCAGCATTTGGGTGGCGAAGGATGAGTAATAACATGGTGGGAGGTGTCTCGCGGTGGTTGAATTGCTAGTAGGTCATATGAAAAGTAGATGTCGAGAAGTTGCTTAAAAGAGATCGTTTAACCGAGGTGGGAGTGGCAGAGTAGCATATGTATTCTGTGGTAGGATAGCCACATGCTTTGAGATAAATTTAGAGCAATTTAGGGATCATGATGGACAGTGACTAAGTCTATAGATTTTATTTGGAATGGTGGCTACTGTGCTGAGGAAGGTTGCATATGACGGAAAGAAGTTGGCTTAGAGTGTTTTGGGGGTGTAAGAGCTTGATTATCGTTACGAGAAATGACGTGACTTCGAGTTTGGAATGTATGGTCGGACTTCCAGTTGATGCTACTGGGAGATGAACAAACTTTTACAACTGATGGACGAGCATGAGCTCAGGAGGTTTTACGGATTTTGTGGTAGTTGTTCCCAATGCAGCGTCGTTGGGAGATGTCAATATGGAATTCCACAGATGCTCTATCTCCCGTGAGCAGGTTAGCAATTGCGTGATTTCTATGAAGTTTCCACGAAGAGTTCTACTTATTATCCACCAAGGATCGAATATGCGATTGTGGCTGATAATTCAGAATGTTGATGAAAAAGTTTAACAAGAGATTAGGAGAAATTTTGTGGGTTCGTGGTGCGAGATCATCATAATTGATAAAGAGGAATCTTTGTGGGTTCTACATTATATGATGGTAGCTTAAAGCTAAGTGGGGAAGCCCACCATCTATGATTGGATAACATGGTTGTCTGCTTTTGTGATTTATGGTTATCGGTGCATTGGTGGATTAATTACGACTAAGAAAAGGAGACGTCAAGGGTAATTCGAGCAAAGAACTTTATGAATGTGTGCTATATTTTGCTTATCGATTCACGTGCAGGTTTTGGGAAGACTCAGAGTTTATGCTTCTTATGGGTGTGATGTACAAGGAAAAAAATTCATCTGGTGTCTTCTATAGGAGTGTTTATGTACTAATAGAGCGTTGGAGTTTGATTACATTCGGTACCAGGTTAGAGCGGGTGACTCTCAATAGTGGTTCTAGAGGGTTCAAGGATTAAGCGCAGTGTCTAAGGATTTTGGGTTCGTCGTGTGGGGGAAGACCAGGATTTTACAGCAGAGTGTGAAGAATACTTGGGGATTTTCTATGTTATCATCGGGTCTGCAGTTTTGTATTGGAAGAATGGTAGAAATAGCTTCGGATTCGCGGAAGGTCTTGTAGAATGGGTGTACCTTTTGGAGATTCTATGATGCGCGTGAGGAGGGAATGCGATGGTTCATGGGTATTGAGACGATGTGGTCTCGGGATTTGGGTCACTCGGGATGAGTGCTGATTGAGTTTGTTATGTTTTGCAATGGAGCTATTATTATCTCTAAGGTAAGTCAAGGGTAAATTGAAAGAAGTAGGATCTGTTAGTAATGGTTTGAATCAACATGATGGTGGCAATGATCAATTCCTTCGGCGTGTTAATCTTACAGATGGTTAGTTGTTGTACGTGTGGGCATGACATCTACCATAATTTGGTTGATTGGGAGGTATTTGATTCAAATGGCCTTGTTATGTGTAAATGAATCTTGGAAGAGTTATGAAGATTTAGACCACAACTCGAGGTTTGTATTTTCTGTGATTATGGGAATTCAGTTGCGTGTTGCAATGGTTCTTCTGAAATGAAATAGGCGAAAGGCTTCTAGCGAATGAAGTGTTTGTTCTACTAGTAGTTCAGGGGTTAGGATGAAATTTTTCACTCTCGCATTACGCCATGATAGATGTAGTAAGTGGCATCGCCATGATAGATGCAGTGAGCGGCATAGGAATTGGAAGTTGAGGATCAAGGTTGTAGCTCAGTATTGATAAGAATGTCACGAGCTTGGATGAGCAGAGAAGAATTCAGATGTTCAGATTAAGTTGGCATTTTCTTTAGTGTCACCTGAGAACAGTGTCTTGTGTAAGAGGCTTTGTGTATTGATTTGCTTTAAAGAATTAGTGCGGTTGGTGGTATGGATGTGCACACTTTGCTACCTAGGGCAGAAGGTCGTGGGAGTGTATCCCATGGGGATATTTGTATAAGTGTGACATGTTAGTCACTTGACTGTTAAGGATTGAAACCAAGTATGGAGATTCGGGTGCTATCGCTAATGTGAGAGTTTATGACTGAAAGGCGCTCTAGTCATGAGTTGTGGACTGTGGGAGTTTGGTCCGAATCGGACGGCTGCTCGTGTGTGTCATGAATAGGGCCATTGTGAATCCTTGAAAAGTTGTTGGCCCACTATGGTATGATCAAAATCGAATTCAAGTCCGTTGGCGGGTCTAATGTGAATGTATTCTCTACATCAGATCGGGTGTGTTCATTTCGTCATAGCATTGCTTACGGAGGAGTATTCATGCATTGGATGTTATTCCCCCCTCCCCCCTTAACTATTCCATTTAATACTCTATTGAGTTATGTTGGTTATGAGACGACTTGATTATTCGCAAATTTGTTGTGATCCCGTGTAGCTTGTGGTGTCATATGACCAAGATGGATCTCGAAGTGCAGGTCATTTATTGCACCTTAGTCGTGCTTGGGTTTTGTAGTGCATGGCGTTATCTGTCTCCACAGGGATTGTATTACGCACTTGGCATGCGTGTGGTTGATATTCGGGCATTTCATAAGTATAAGCATTACGGCTTGATGGGTGTTTACTTATTGATGCTGCCACGGATACGTTGTTTGGATCGGGTGGCACGCCACCACAAGTATGTTGTGTGGATCGAGTTGCACGCCGCAACATCTTCGCTTTTGGATCGGGTTGCATGCTGCAACAGTGTCATAGTTGGATCGGGTTTCACGCCACAACAATGAGTTATTAAGTACAGTTCCTTATACTTTTTTTGTGTGCCTTGTTTCTCATCTCTAAGATGGAGCCATAACATCGGTCTGGCCATTTTATTCATTGTGTGGGCTAGATGGTTCTTTGCTAGAGTTCGTTCTTCCCTATGGGTCACATTCGAGTTGTAGCTTGTTGGTGCCTGATGGTGTAGTATGAGATTTTAGACGGTGCTTGAGGTGGCTTATTGCCCGATCAGCTTATACTGGTTGAGACTAGATTATTGGATCTGAGATCAGTGCAGTCAAAGGTATGTAGGGCATATTAAAGAGAAAATATTATTATTCAGTTCAGAATGAGGTAATGGTTCTTGTTAGGAGGAGAGGTTCTATGACTTATTACTTCAGTAGGTGGTAATGAGTTTCTACGCATCTCTTTCATCGTGGCAGTATTCTGAGAGTTGGAACAAGGCTTATATGTGTTATGAGGTGTATTGCGAGCATCAAATTCGTGAAAATGTAGTTGTTGTTATCGGAGGATGTTATTATGGGCAGGCAACTTATGTGGTGCGTGGTGTGATTTCACCATAAGTGTATGATCAGGTTTTGGTACAACGTGCAACGAGTGATGCGATGTTCGTATGTTAGAATCGGGTCTCATGGAGAAATTCCGGATGTTGAAATTTTGTTCTAAGACTTCTTAGCTAAGGTTACAGGGAGGATCTTAAGTCTAGCTCGAGCTAATGTGCTCACATGGGTTGTGATGGCACGGTTAGGTGCACAAGGTGTTGAACAATGATTTCGGACGCCTCCAAAACGATTCTTGGCACGTTCGAGGACGAACATATGCATAAGTGGGTGAGAATGTAACGACTCGATCGGTCGTTTTGAGCTCTAGTACATCGTTTGATGGTTTGAGGCCTTGAGTATCTTCACTTTATGTTTTATGACTTATACGCATGGTCTAAATCAAATTTCGGGAAGTTAGGAGTTGTTTCGTAAGAAAAATTCTAAATTGGGGAGATTTAAGTTGGAGACTTGACTAAGGTTTGGCTTTTGATTAAATGACATCGGAATCGGGATTTGAAGGTTCGAATAGGTTCCTATGATGATTTCGGGCTTGGGCGTATGTTCGGGTTGTGTATCGGGGTGATCCGGGGGCATTTCAACGCTTAATATGGAAAGTTGGCATTTTGAAGGTTTTTGAATTTCCTTGGTTTGAAGTGGACTTTGGTGTTATCAATGTCCGTTTGGGGTTCTGATCCTTGGAATATGTTCATATCATGTTTTGTGACTTGTGCACAAAGTTTGGCGTCTTTTTGGAATATTTTAGTATGAATCAGACGTGTTGTCGAAGTTTTAATTTTTTAAATTTTAAAGAAAGATTTTGATCGCCGATTTGTAATTTTGATGTTGTTCGGTGTGATTTGAGGCCTCGAGCAGGTTCGTGTCATGTTTGGGGACTGGTTGGTGTGATTAGGTGGGGTCCCAGAGGCCTCAAATGTGTTTTGGACCTAGTTTGGGTTATTTGCAGCTGCTGGTTTCTGGTGTCCTTGGCATGCTTCGCGATTGTGAAGAGGGAGACGCGATCGCGGAAGGTAAGTGGAAGCAGATGGTGATTTTTTCTTCGAGTTCACGGGCTAAGTAATTTGATCGCAGAGTGTCCTGGGCTAGATCATCGCATTAGCGAATGAAGTTACGCTTTCGCGTAGTGTTGAAGTAGGGCGGATGTAATTGGTCTTTGCGAACACGAAGTTGTCCCGCGTTCATGATTGGTGGACTAGTCGTGCTTCGCGATCCTGAGTCTTCAGACGCGATCACATAGGGCATTTTTGGTGGCAGAGGTGGTATTGTTTCGAGATTGCGAGGCCTTAGACCGCGATTGTAGAAGGCAACGCCTGGGCAAAATATATGACACTCAATCGGGATTTTTGCTCATTTCACTCTTCCCTCTCTTGCTTGGGCGATTTGGAGGAGCCATTTTCATCATCAATCTCGAGGTAAGAGATTTCTACACATTGTGAGTTAAATACATGGTTTATATATGGATTTAAACATGAAATTTGTGAAATTTGTGGATTTGGAGGAAAACCTAAGAATTAATTATTTTTGAATTTATACCACGAATTTGGACATGGAATTAGGAATAATTGAGTTTGTGGTGTTATGTGTAATGATTATCTTCAAGAATTTTCGGAATCGGGGCCCGAGGGTTGACTTTATTGACTTTTCGAGCGGAGTTGAGAATCATTATAAAGTGTTAAATATTAAGTATTGGAGTATATTTTGATTTATTTGCACATTGTTTGACTATTTTCAGATCGATTGACCTTGGTTTGAGGTGTTAGAGGCGTTGGGGCCGGTTATAGAACTTACGAGCGAGGTAAGTCTCATGTCTAACCTTGTGAGGGGGAAACTACCCCCTAGGCGATGTAATTGTTATGTGCTACTTTTTGTGGGTGCTATGTACGCACGAGGTGATGAGAGTTCGTATGAAGCTAAAACATGTTTATGTCCGTGTAGACTTAGGACTTTATCATGTAATATTTAAATTATTTGAACTCATTCTGCTGGCTTAATTAATTGAATTTATAATTTAAATTAATTAATTGAATTTATATATATTAGGCCGAGCCTTATCAGCTTGACTTGTTTTCAAGTTATTGAAGAAACAATAAAGGTTATATTTACTTTGTGCTCATGTACTGTGTTGTAAGCACGTGTCTCGTAATTCAGCGATTTCCTTCTTTTCTAGTGGAGCGAGCTGAACGCCTCGGTAGTGTAATTGATACATCTATGGTTCGTGCCGCTCAACCCTCAGTAGTTTACACATTAGTATGGATTGTGTCGTTCGACCTCGGGATAATTATGCGTTATATCGCTAGCAGCCCAAATATTCACGAGATTTTCCTTCCAGTGATGCCTGGCATTATTATGGTGTTCTATATCCGTTGGTTTGTGGCACTTAATATATCTGAGTTGTTGAGATAGAATACAAGACTGAGAAATTTATATCTTCAAAAGAAATTTTTGGAAGATTATGTAACTTACAGTTTTGCCCATTATTCTTGTCGTGCTTTATATCAGCTTATGATTTATCATATTGCTTTATTGGACCTCTAGTAAGTATCGAATGTCGGCCCCTCGTCACTACTTCTCCGATGTTAGGCTCGATACTTACTAGCTACATGTTGATTTACGTACTCATGCTACACTTCTACACTAAATGTGCAGGATCTGACAGGTTCAATTGGTGGACATCTGGGCGTGTAGGCGCAACTGCGGAGGAGATTTTATGGTTAGATGCATTCCAGGATACATATTGCAGCCCACAGAGTCTCTGTCATACTATTTACTTTATCCTGGCTTATTTACATTCCAGATAGATGTTGTATTATTGTTGTACTCCTTAGTAAATGCTCATGAACTTGTGACGCTGAGTTTTGGGATGTTCTAGATTTTTTTTTGTTTGCTTAACCTCGATACACTTTTTCTTGTATAATATTTAAAATGCATTTATCTACGACTTTAACGAACTTACGTCTCAACCTACATGATTCATGATTTCAAAAATAATAAAATAAATAATTAAGTTGTTCATTCACAGTTGGCTTGCCTACCAGTGACGTTGGTCGCCATCACGACCTATAGTAGGTTTTGGGTCGTGACAGAAAGTCTAATACGAGTCACACATTTATATCAATAAAAGAATAGTCATGACAATAAAAATGACTATGGAGTGACTCTAAGCTTCATAGTATTGGACATACAAATTCCAACATATATGTGTTACAGGCTTACAGCCTTGGTGGAAAAATAAAAGCTCAATTCACAAAAGAGAATGCCCGCTTTTCTAAGCTCCTTTAAGACTTAATATCATGTGCTACAAAACTGCCTTAAGACATTTCTTCTGGCGCTTTGTTTAGTTTTTTTATTGCGTATAACCTATCAATCAAACCAAGTTGCAACGTCAGAAAATAACAATGTCGTTACATGAAATTATTCTGAACTGTAGGTTTCCTTGATTTAGCTATTGGTTATATTGGTTGAGTTGCATATTTAGTTTGGGAATACGGACGATATTCTGGTAGATCTCCTGTTCTGCATATTTACTTTGGGATTACAGAACGATATTCTTGTAGATTCTCATGTTCTGCATATTTACTTTGGGACTACGGAACGGTATTCCGGTAGATCCCCCCTGTTTTGCATATTTACGTTTGGAACTACGGGACAGTATCCTGGGAGATCCTCTGTTATTATCTCTGTGTACTGATCTTGTGACTTTCTATGATTTCTTCCTTGATTAAATTTCAATACTTATTTTAATGTAATATTTCATTCTATCGTAGTTTAATTATATATTCCATAGGGCCCTAATATGACCTCGTCACTACTCGACTGAGGCTAGGCATGGAAATTACTGGGTACCATTGTGGTATACTCATGCCCTTCCTGCACATGTTTTTATGTGCAGATCCAGGTACCTCTCATCCGCCTCATTATTAGTGCAGCCACAACAACCACCGGAGACTTCAAGGTATATCTGCACGCTTACGCAAATCCTCGGAGTCCCCCTCTATCTTTTACTTTTTTTCCCTCCTGTATTTCTAGAGTTTTTGTATAACTGACTGTTAGATAGATTTCGTAGAGCTTGTGACTCATGGTTCCAGATTTTAGGAAGTGTTGTGTATAAATTGGCAAATTGGTTTTTCTTGTATATGCTGAGCGACATTTTACCTTTACATAACTATTTTGATGCTTAGTTGTTTCCTATATATTCTTTATTTTTCAGTTATTTTAATGTTAATAGGCTTACCTAGTCGTAGACACGACGTCTTTCGGAAGGGGAAAAATGGGTCGTGACATTCTCAATTTCTAATCTTTTATGTTGTTCACCTTCTAAGAAAGCTGAAAAGATACAATGTTAAAACTCCTATTACACCCAACTAGACTTAATTATAAATGAATGGAACTATTTCATCTAGTTGAACTGTAGTCTTTGCACAATACTTCTGCTTGATAATAACCTAGGAATTTTGCTTACATAACTTGATTCAATTTAGCCTTTGTGCGTCCTTTTTGTTTCTTTTTCTTTCAGCAGTAATACTTTGAGTATTTATAAAGTCAGTTGTTGAGTTCTGGCCCGATTCTACCTGGGAGAACAAGTTCTTATAAAACTTAACTTCTTTCCTTTGTTTCTGTCCTTGCTGAATTCAACTTCTTTCATCTACATCAGTTTGCAATCTTTTCGTATTAGGAGACATCCTCTTAGTTCTTTGATACTCAGCAATCACTGATATCTCCTATGCTTGTACGATTCTTGTGCCAACTGCTCCATTCAGGTGTGTATGATTTGATGGACCTGGTTCATCTTGTCAACATTTGTCAATCTTCAAAACCTATTCAGTGACATGTGCCAACAAATTCCCCCTTTTTGATGATGACAAACTCTGTGCTTTTATCCTGTATACACTTCAAACACTTTGTATATTTTTAAGCATTAATCATTGAGAACTAGGTTTATTAGGTTATAAATATCACTTTTTGAAAGTCACAACACATCTTCCCCCTTTTGGCATCATCGAAAAGTTGCAAAATGATACTTACCAGTTTTTAATTCTCACTCATGGCCAATTTAGGCAAGTGCAGGTGCAAACATGACTAATCATCACAAGAAACTAATAATGTAAGCTAACTAAGAAATTGAGACATTTTTCAAAACAGCAAGCTTTCATTGATTCACAGGGATGATCAGCACCAAAACAGATTAAAATCAAAGACAGCCAAAACATGAGAAAAATAGAATAAAAACAGAAACAAAAACTAGACACTATCCTGAACTAGACACTTGATAGGTTTGGAGGGGGTAGCACTGAACATTCCTAAGGCTGGGAGGGTGCAGATGAGGCTGGGTTCTTGGTTTGTAGAAGGGATAACAGTTGGTGTAAAACACCTTCATTTTTCTCCTTCTCCTTTGCTAATTCAGCTTTGAGAGCATCACGCTCAGCTTCCACCTCAATTAAGCGAGACCTCAATCGAAGGATCTCCATATCCTTTAACTCGCTTTCTTGCACCAGAGTACGGACCTTGTTGTTGATTGGTAGCTTTCGAGATGAACCAGGTTCATCTGCCGGGGCATTGACAGTATAATCACAAGACAACATAGTGTCCTTCCCAAAGAAATCCTTAGAAGTAGCCATCTCAGTATTCTTTGTAGGAACTCCAAAATGAGCAAGAACGGTAGTCAAAATAAATCCATAAGGGATCACATCCGCTTTGGTGCCATTCACCACTCTGTCCAAGAGCTGGATGATAATAGCTGGCCAATTAATCTGCTTGCCTCTGTACAGACACTCCATAGGGGTTAAATCCATGTAGTTAGCAGTGTGTCTACGTTCTTGTCTGGGCAGTAGGAACTTGATCACAAATTCAAAGAACAGCTTATGCTTAGGCTTCATCTCACTGTTGTACACATCCCTAGGTTCAACCTCCTTCTCATTGTCGCAGAAGAATCTGGTGATATTAAGAGCTGAGGCCATTCCATCTAAACACGACCATCTCTGCCTCGTGTAGTCTTCATAACCGTCAGTTGGAATGTTTAGAATGACTCCCAGTTCTTGAGCATCAAAGGAGACTTCAACTCTATTGACCAATGAGGTGACCCTACCTCCAATGACCATGGCATTGCCCATGAACTCCAAAACCTCATTTCTGACCATCCTGCCTTCCATACGAAGGACCATGTCCGTCCACCCCTGCGCTGCCAGAAAATCCAATAAATACGTCATTCCAGGCTCCTCCAAATCCTTCAACAATTTCCCTTTCAAGATTTTTCTCTTGCCAAACATGGAAACTCTATCAGTAGACACTTCTCCAACCTCCTTCTCTTCCTCTCCACTCCATTCTGGATCATCATCCCTCTCAATAATCTATACTTTCTTCACCTTCTTTATCTTAGACCTTGTCCTTGAAGCAGTACTCCTAGTGGTGATGGACACAGTAGCTGAATTCTTTGAAGAGGTCTTAGCCTTTTTGGGCTTGGGAGTCTTGGTAACCACTGGAGCAACCTCCTCTTCTTGTTAGACCAGGTCCAACCACTTTTTGTCGTCAAGAACAACAGGTTCCCCTACCTTTTCTTTCCCCTTCTTTGCCTTCTTTTTTTGCTCTCTTCCAGAGCTTTTTCCAATTTCTCCTCCTTTTCTCGTGCAGTATTTCTCGTCGCACGTACCCTAGGAACAGGTACACCAACATAATCAACAGTCTTCCTTTTCTTTGAAGGAACTTAGGCTTTAGACTTTTTGGACTTTGGAGTCCTTCTCTTCTTGGGGTTGTATGAGTCCCCCAGCTTCTTTAGTCTTTCAACCAAAATTTCTTCCCAGAAGAAAAATGTTCATCTATTTCCTTCATCAACTTCTGCAACCCAGCAACAACTTCCTCAACTTCAGTAGTTCCCCCTAAAACCATGACATCTTTTTCAAGATTTTCAAGAATGGGGCCACAAATTGTAAGCGTGGTACCATCCTCCCCGGATCCCCTCACATCTACTTCACCCTCGTTCTCAAGATTTTTCTCTTTCCCAAATTTTCTTTGCTTTCTTGGCACTTCCACATCCACCACAGACCCTACCAACACAAATCGATTCTCAGCAGGATTTAAATCAGAGGTAACTTCAGTATTACCTTTCTCAGCACTAGATGAACCAGGTGCTTCGTTTTCATTGGCTAATTTAAATGAATCATTGGATGATTCTGGTTTAGATCCTTCCTCAACACGTAACATTTCTTCCAAGAATTTTGCTCTTGAACCAGAAGCCACAGATTTACGTGCAAGAACCTTAACACGACGTGTTTTGGGGGCTGGGATAGGGTTTGGTGTGGGTTCCGGGATTGTAGAATGTTCTGGGGATGATGATTTTTCAGGAGACTCGAAACTATAGATTGAGGGAGAGTTTGAATTAGATTCATAGTTTCGCCCATCATAATCTCTGTTTAGGGATGAGTCAGAAGAAGCCGGTGGAGGAGACGACATAATTTTGATTTGGTTAGAAAGAGAAGAAAATAAAAGGCAATAGGGATTTTTAGTTGAGTGAGTTGAATAAGGTTCGTCTGGTGTTTTATGAACAATGAGTAATGATGGTCTATTTATAACTTGTGGCTGGGGATATTTCACCAGAAGTGTATTAACCAAGTAGGATCCTAATCGATTAAGAACTGTCAGCGATTTGACATTTATTAGACAGTTACTTTCCCCCTAAAACTAGGCTAATTAATTGAGACGAGACTTCTTGAAACTGGTTCAATATTTGGGTAAATACGAGAATTGAATTTGAACCATAAATAGATAGAGTCCTGCTCATGTATGACTGTACTTGAATTAATACATGTATGGAGATGAGAAAATGCCTTGTCAGTCATGTAAATCAGCATGGATGAACCAGGTTCATCATGTTAAAAATCTTTATTTTGCCTCAATTCACAAAGATAGAGAAACATCATTAGTGACTAGGGAATCATATTAATACATGGCAGAAGAGTACGGAAATAAAGACATAGTACTGAGTAATGATTAATCTGATTACGTACCTAATTAAAATTTTCTAGCCAAGAAAAAAACCTCATTTTTTCAATTCTGGATTTTCAATTAGGTGATATTAATCATCCCTAATTCAAGCATGTTTCTCTCATAATGCTCCCTACTCAATGCTTTGGTAAATATATCAACAATTTGATGATTAGTAGCACAGAATTCGATTGAGATCATTCCCTTTTCATGGTTATCGCTCAAGAAATGGTGCCCAACATCTATGTGCTTGGTTCTCTTGTGATGAACCGGGTTCTTAGTCATATTGATTGCACTAGTGTTATCAAAGTAAATAGGAATGCATCCCACATCTATACCAAAGTCCAGGAGTTGTTGCTTGATCCTTAGAAACTAGGCACAACAAGAGGCTGCAGCTACATATTCAGCCTCAGCAGTAGACAAGGCTATTGGGGTATGTATCTTCTTTGACTCCTCCATTTTGAATTTCTTGAGGAGTTATTTCACGTACTTCTGTTGATGTATCATTGTGACATGTGGAGTTTGTTTGATCTGCAAACCTAAGAAGAAGGTAGTTCACCCATCATACTCATTTCAAATTCACTCCTCATTAATGTAGCAAATTTCTTGCTAAGCTTTTCAGTAGTTGCCCCAAATATGATATCATCAACATATATTTGTACAATCAGAAGATCTTTTCCCTTCCCCTTTAGGAACAAAGTATTGTCTATCTTGCCTCGTTTGTACCCATGTTCCAGTAGGAAGTTTGACAATCTCTCGTACCAAGCTCTAGGCGCTTGCTTGAGACCATAGAGAGCCTTGTCAAGTTTATATACATGATTAGGTAACTCTTTACTTTCAAAACCAGGAGGTTGTTTTACAAATATATCTTTCTTCAAATAGCCATTAAGAAAGGCACTCTTTACATCCATCTGATGAAGAGTGAATTCCATGTGTGCAGCAAATGCTATAAGAAGTCTGATTGCCTCTAATCTTGCCACAGGAGCAAAGGTCTCATCATAGTCAATTCCCTCTTCTTGGCTGTATCATTGAACACCAGTCTAGCCTTATTTTTTGTAACAGTTCCATCTTCATCGAGCTTGTTCCTGAATACCCACTTGGTGCCAATTACTGATCTGTCTAGTGGCCTGGGTACCAAGTGCCATACTTGACTTCTCTAAATTGATTCAGCTCTTCTTTCATGGCTGTCACCCAGTCAACATCTTGCAGGGCTTCAGCAATGTTCTTTGGTTCAATCAAGGATAGAAATGCATCAAACTCACACAAATTTTTCAAGGAGGATCTAGTTTTGATTCCAGATATCAAATCTGTTATAATGTTCTCAAGAGGATGATAACTCTGATATCTGTGTGGTTTGAATACCAGTTGTTCACTTCTGGATTGTTCCATGTTGTTTTGTAGTTGTGGAACAGGATTAGAGCCAATATTTCCATGTAGAATTCCCCCTGTCAAGTTGCGTGGGGTTGTTGAACCTGGTCCATCACCTGTTCCATCTGCCATAGGTGCTTCAATGTAGTCATTGCTCCTCACCAGTCCAAGCTCCTCATCTTCTAGTTCCTGTCTCTCAGATAAAGTGTTAGTTTCATCAAAGACAACATGTACACTTTCTTCTACATACATAGTTCTTTTATTGTATATTTTATAAGCTTTTCTATGTGTTGAATATACCAAGAACACTCTCTCATCACTTCTGGGATCAAATTTTCCTAGAGAATCTTTGCCATTATTATGCACATAACACTTGCATCCAAAAGCACTAAGATGGGATATGTTGGACTTTCTCCCCTTTAGTAATTCATAGGGAGTTTTCTACCAGAGGTCTGGTCATGCATCTATTAATAATGTAAAATGCAGTGTTAATTGCTTCTGCCCAGAAGCTGTGAGATAGTTTTCTTGATAGAAGCATGGTTCTTGCCATGTCTCAAGAGTTCTATTTTTCCTTTCAATAACCCCAGTTTGCTGTGGGGTTCTAGGAGCAGAAAAATTATGATTAATACCATGTTCATCACAAAACTCAGCAAACTTAATATTCTCAAATTCAGTACCGTGGTCAGATCTTATTGATGCCAGTTGATGTCCCAATTGATTTTGAATTTTCTTAATAAATGAGGTGAACATATCAAATTCTTCATCCTTAGATGACATGAAGAAGGTCCAAGTGAACCTTGAAAAATCATCAACTAGCACCATCACATATCTCTTACCACCTCTACTTAATGTTCTCATAGGACCGTATTGATCCATATGAACCAGTTCCAACGTCTTGGTGGTACTAACCATTTTCTTGCTTTTGAAAGAGGACCTTAACTGCTTCCCCCTAGCACATGCCTGACAAACTTTGTCTTCCTTGAACTTAATGTTAGGAAGTCCTACCACTAAGTCCTTAGAGACTAGTTTGTTAAGCTGAGTTAGACTTGCATGACCAAGTCGTTTGTGCCACAGGAAGGGATCACTGTCCAACACACTTAGACAAGTGAGTTCATTTTCAGATAGTGTGGAAAAATCTATGACATAGATGTTATTCATTATTTTTCCCTGTAAAACAATCTTGTCAGTAAGCAGGTTGATCACAAAACATTTTATGGAAGTAAAAGCAACCAGGTTACCTCTGTCACATAGTTGTGATACACTGATCAGACGATATTTCAAGCCATCTATGAGATACACATGTTCAATAGATCGTGTATCATCCTTACCTACTTTACCAACCCCAATGATTTCACCTTTCTTTCCGTTTACAAAGGAGACATTTCCTCCTTTGAGACTTTCAAGTGAAAGGAATTGTTCCATGTTCCCAGTCATATGTTTTGAGCAGCCACTATCCAAGTACCAAATCTGGTTGCCTCCTCTCACTTGAACCTACAAAAGAAAATCAGAGGTTAGTTTTAAGAACCCAAACTAGTTTGGCTCCTTTTCTATGAGAGAACGGATGAATCAAATTTTTTTCTGTGGTAGCCAGTTTTTCTTTTTGATGAATCTCTCATTTTTCTGACTGGCCTTCTCTTTTACCGCACACTCATATTTATAGTGACCAGTTTTCCCACAATGGGTGCATATTTTATTTTCAGGGAAAGTGAGATACTTGCTTTTGGGATCCCACTTAGGCAACTGACTCACAAAAACAATCCCTTTTCTGTTGCTACTGTGATTCTCTTGAAGCCATATCAGAGCATCATAGGAATTGTTCCATTTACAGATTCGATCTAATTCATGTTTGACTTTGCCAAGTTGTTCATTAAGAGTTCTTATTTGCTCATCTTTGGCATACATCTCATCTTTTAATTTTCCTATGTTTTCTTCTAACATGACATGAGAGTGATCAACTATCTTTTTACTAGATCCTAGTCTTAACTTTAAGTTTTTAGATTTTAGCTCTAGAATCTCAGTTTCGAGTGGATGGACCTAGTTCATCAAGACACTGTTTTTCTTTGGATGAACCGACGACCACGACGTGGTTCAAGACATTGCAACCTCTCTTGCTATGGAATTTTGATGGTCCTCCTAAAAATTCTGCCCCAGTTTGATGGGTGAATGCTTCTGGCTGTTGCTTGTGCGGTGCTCGGCTGCATTTTCTTCGGAATTTTGAGGTCCCTCCTCAAAATTCTGCCCAAGTCTCCATTCGTGAGGGAAATGTAATTTTTATTAAAATGTGACTGAACCCATATGGCTGCCTACGTATCCCCTCTTAAACGGGAATCAGGTCAGGCGTAGTTCAATTTGCATCATTTGAGAAAAGCATAAAGAGTTACGCATAGTAGCTCTTGACTGCATCTGAGTTGATTGGCTTTGGCTAGATTTCTCCATCCATTTCTGCAAGTATGAGTTCTCCTCCTGTTAGCACTCGGTGAACCATGTACGGGCCTTGCCAATTGGGAGAGAATTTCCCTTTGGCTTCATCTTAATGCGGAAAGATATTCTTTAACACCAGCTGCCCCAGTGTGAATCGCCTTGGCTTGAATTTCTTGTTGAAGGCTCTGGTCATTCTATTCTGATATAGCTGACCATGACAAACTGCGTTCATTCTTTTTCCGTCTATGAGGGCCAATTGCTCATAACGGCTTTGTACCTACTCTGCATCGCTGAGCTCGGCTTCTTGTATGATTCTCAGGGATGGAATTTCGACCTCGGCAGGAAAACGACTTCTGTACCATAAACCAACATGTAAGGAGCTACCCCAGTTGATTTGCGGGCTGTGGTACGGTATCCTAGTAAGGCAAATGACAGCTTCTCATGCCATTGCGTGCTTCTCTATCATCTTTCTTAATATCTTCTTGATATTCTTGTTGGCAGCCTCAACGGCTCCATTCATCTGAGGTCTGTATAATGTGGAACTCTTGTGTTTGACCTTGAAGGTTTCACACATGGCTCTCATCAGGTCACTGTTGAGATTGGAACCATTGCCGGTAATGATTGACTCTGGAACTCTGAATCGACAAACTATGCGGTCGCAGACAAAGTCGGTCACGACTTTCTTAGTAACTGCTTTGTAAGAGGCTGCTTCAGCCCATTTGGTAAAGTAATCAATGGCAACCAGAATAAACCTGTGTTCGTTGGAGGCGGCAGGCTCGATTGGTCCAATAACATCCATGCCCCAAACGGCGAATGGCCATGGCGAACTTGTTGCATTAAGCTCACTGGGAGGTACCTTTATCATATCCCCATGTATCTGACAACGGTGGCATTTATGGACATACTAGATGCAATCCATTTCCATGGTCATCCATAAATAACTGACCCGAAGTATCTTCTTTGCTAGAATGAACCCGTTCATATGAGGACCGCATGTACCAACATGTATCTCCTCCAATAGTTTTGTTGCTTCTTTTGCTTCGACGCACCTTAGTAAACCCAAATCAGGAGTCCTCCTATACAGAATCCCTCCGCTGTGAAAGAAATTATTTGACAACCTTCGAAGTGTGCGTTTCTGAATAGTGTTTGCAAGTTCTGGATATTCTCCCTTTGCCATGTACTCCTTGATATCATGAAACCTAGGCTTTTCGTCTACTTCTTCTTCAGCATGGGCGCAGTAGGCCGGCTGATTGTGGATCCCCACTGGGATGGGATCGATGAAATTCTTGTCTGGATGCTGGATTATAGATGACAAGGTAGCCAATGCATCGACTAACTCATTCTGGGTTCTAGGGACGTGCTGGAACTCTATCTTTGTGAACCTCTTTCTTAACTCCTGTACACGATGTAGATATGGCAGTATCTTGGAATTCTTGGCTGCCCATTCTCCTTGTACTTGGTGTATCAATAGGTCTGAATCACCAATCACTAATAATTCCTGAACGTTCATGTCGATGGCCAAGTTGAGCCCCAAGATGCAGGCCTCATATTCAGCCATGTTGTTGGTGTAGGGGAACCTGAGTTTGGCGGATACTGGATAGTGCTGATCGAATTATGATATTAAGACTACCCCAATACCTACGCCTTTGAAGTTTGCGTCCCCATGAAAGAACATCCTCCAACCATCGTAGGATTCTACAATGTCCTCTCCTACGAATGACGCTTCTTCATCGGGGAAATACGTTTTTAATGGTTCGTATTCCCTGTCCACAGGGTTTTCAGCGAGATGATCTGCTAATGCTTGTCCCTTGACCACCTTCTGAGTCACGTAATAATGTCGAACTCACTTAACATGATTTTCTATTTTTCCATTTTTCCAGTGGGCATGGGCTTCTAAAAGATGTATTTCAATGGATCCATCCTTAATATGAGGTACGTTGTATATACACAGAAATAGTGCCTCAACTTTTGTGTGACCCAAACCAGAGCACAACAAGTGCATTCCAATAAAGAGTATCGGGCTTCATATGGAGTGAATTTCTTGCTAAGATAGTAAATGGCCTGCTCTTTCCTTCATGTTTCGTCATGTTTCCCAAGAACGCAACCGAAAGCTCCATCTAACACAACAAGGTAAAGTAACAGAGGTCTATCTGGCTCGGGTGGTACCAGTATTGGTGGTGTTGAGAGGTACTCCTTGATTCTATCGAAGGTCTTTTGATAATCCTCGGTCTATTTGGTTGCAACATCCTTACTCAGCATCTTGAAAATTTGTTCACAAATGATGGTAGACTGGTCTATGAACCGGTTGATGTAATTGAGCCTCCCCAGGAAACTCATAACATCATTCTTGTTCTTTGGCGGCGGCAATTCTTGGATGGCTTTGACCCTTGATGGATCCAGTTCTATTCCTCGGCGACTGAAAATGAACCCTAGTAACTTGCCAGCGGGAACCCCGAATGCACACTTTGAAGGGCTAAGTTTCAAATTGTACTTCCTTAACCTGTTGAAGAACTTCCTCAGATCTTCCATATGGTCAGTGGCTTTCTTCGATTTGATGATGACATCATCCAGGTATACCTCAATCCCCTTGTGAATCATATTTTGGAATATAGTAGTCATGGCCCTCATGTAGGTGGCCCCTGCATTCTTCAGACCGAATGGCATCATCTTGTAACAATACACTCCCCACGACATAATGAATGCCGTTTTCTCAGCATCTTCTTCGTCCATCAAAATCTGATGGTAGCCAGCGAAACAATCTACAAAGGACTGCAGCTCATGCTTGGCGCAATATTCAATTAGGATGTGTATATTTGGCAAGGGGAAGTCGTCCTTTGGACTAGCCCGGTTGAGATCCCGGTAGTCGACACAGAATCTAACCTTCCCATCTTTCTTTGGCACATGCACAATGTCAGCTAACCATGTCGGGTATTCAACCACCCGGAGAACCCTGGCGTCGATCTGCTTGGTGACCTCTTCTTTGACTTTCAAGCTCATGTCTGGTTTGAACTTCCTGAGCTTTTGCTTCACTGGTGGGCATGTCGGATCGGTTGGCAACTTGTGGGTCACAATAGATGTACTGAGGCCAATTATGTCATCATACGACCAGGCGAATATGTCCTTATATTCTCTTAAAAACTCTGTATATTCCTCCTTTTCTAATGGCGACAGATGAAAGCTGATGCGTGTTTCTTTGATGTTCTCTACGTTTCCTAGGTTGACAACCTCAGTCTCGTTCAAGTTAGACTTAGGTCTATTCTCAAATTTCTCGACCTCTTTAACAATATCCTCAGGTATATCATCCTCGTCTGAATCGGAATCTGTTTGTTGCGTTGCCTCGTTGAATGTCACAGTCGAAAATAGTAGCAAGTAAATATACGATTTATAGAAAAACTGCAAATGCTTTGATAAATTGAATAATCGTCTGAACGTAGGATCTCTTTCTTGCAGAAATTAAAAATGCGAAAAGGAAATTTTTTTAAATAAATAAGATGTAAATAAATGCTTGTTTTGTTAGCCTTACTACCCCGAGGCTCGACGGGCTTTGGTCGTCCTGGCAGACCAATTCTTGAGATATGATCCTCTGCTCACGACCTGTATGGAAGGTCCTTCCTCCCCCTCCTCTTCAAGAATGACACAGTAGTCCATGTCCTTATCGTCCAGAAATAAATTCCTCATTGCCTCTAACTCTTCCTCTTCGTCTGTACCGTAGATGATATCAGCTTGCTGTAAAGTTTGCTCCAGGTGAGGTATCGGCTGCTCCAATGGATAGTAAGGATTGCTCCATGGTGGTGACCAGTCCTTGAATTCCTTCCAAGTGTACTCATACCCCAACCCAAAATTTGTACCGTGCTTCTTGAGTGTTATTGGCTTCGTTATTCCCTGGAGATTTTTACCGAGCCCTTTTCCTGGCTCGTATCTTTCCAGTTTAAGATGCTCTCGATCATACTGTCCCACCATTTGTCCTTATCAATGGTGTTAACTCGTTCAATGTTGTGGTAGATTTCTCCACCCAACTTCCTTCTCCCATCAATGACCGAAAAAGTCTGGCGCCCGTAGATATGGTTGCTACCGTCGTCATGAATGATTACCTCTTGATCATTCCATTCAAACATCAACGTTTGATGTGGGGTTGATGCCAAAGCCCCAGTGGCGTGTATCCAAGGTCGCCCTAACAACAAGTTGTAGGATGCGGGCACGTCTATCACTTGGAAGTCTACATCGAACCAGGTTGGTCCTATCTGTAAGCACAAGGTGATTGCTCCCATGGTGGACCTCTACGAACCATTGAAGACCATTACATTGATCTCTCATTCTTTTATATCATGTAGAATTTTGCTCAATTTCTTGAGTGTGATCAGCGGACAAATGTTGAGGCTGGAACCCCCATCAATTAAGATCCTTGTAATGAAGTGGTCCTCACATTGCACAGTGATGTGCAGTGCTCTATTATGCCCTAACCCCTCGGGCGGCAAGTCCTCTTCATGGAAAGTAATCTTGTGGATTTCCAGAACCTGGCCCACCATGTTTGCAATCTCCCCACTGGTGATATTGTCTGGTACGTATGCCTCACTCAGCACTCTCAGCAAGGCGCTCCTGTGCATCTCAGAATTCTGTAATAGAGAGAGGATAGGTATCTGAGATAGTGTCTTGTTCAACTGGTCGAGGATTGAGTACTCCTTAGCTTGGATCTTTCTCCAATGATCGTCTGAACCTGTCTCAATGGTGGGATGATGGTTGGCGGCCTGCTTGCTAGATTCAGCCAAATGTTCAGTGGTATAAACTCTGCCAGTTCTGGTCATACCCTGTGCAACAATGGCTTCCTCAGACTTGCTTTTACTCTTTCTCCTTGATTCAGCTGTGTAGTCCCATGGGATGGCGTTTGAGTAAAAAGGTGGAGTTGTTGACATTACCACTGGAATAGGTGTGGTCATCCTCATTCCCACCGGAGTATATGCTATAGGCGGCCGTACTGCTACTTCGAGTGGCCGTACAAACTCAACTTCGATCGGCACTGGGGCCTTTTCCTTTGCGGGCGGTCTCAATTCAAACTCGAGTGGAATGGACATGTTTACCTCAGCATCCTCGGATGGCTGCATCTGAACCCCAATTGGGTTGAGAGTAATTGCGGGCTTTTTCGGATCACCCTCTGCAATCAGCCCAATTGATCCCTCAGGATCCCAATCATCATCTACTTGAATCATATGGACACCACCTTTATGGTCTGGCAGCAGATTATTGCAAACATTAGGAGAAGGGTCCTTGGCTACAATGATCTTGTTGTCTATGAGGGTTTGTATCTTGTCTTTCAAGGAACGACATTCCTCGATGGTATGTCCCTTCATGCTGGAGTGGTAAGCACATGATTTGTTTTGGTTGATCCACTGAGAAGGGTTCTCAGGGGTGGCAGCAGGAATGGGTGTGACGTAACTGATGACTTTGAGATTTTCATATAGTTGATCAATGGGCTCGGCTATGGCAGTATACTGTTTTGGAGGGCGACGGTCGAAGTTAGGGCGAGGTCTTGGGAAGTTTTGGCGAGTAGGTGGTGATTGGTAGTGAGAAGGTTTGAAATTGTAGGCATTGTAAATGGGGGCTGGTTGGGAGTATCTGGGCGAGGTAGGCTGATATGTGGGTGGTGGAGCTTGATATACGCATGAGGGTTCTTGGTATTGAGGTGAAGATGCTTGGTAACTTGGAGTTGGTTGGTATTTGAATGAGGGTGCTGGATATACTTGGTATTTGGGCAGGGACTTTGATTGTTGGGCAACCATTATGGCTCCCACATTCCTTTTCTTGGACACACCACCTGACTGCAGAGCTTTATTAGTAGCCTGTAAAGCTTCAAAGTTGGTAACCATACCGCTTTTGATGCCCTCTTCAATTCGCTCTCTCAATTTGATGATGTCAGAGAACTTGTGACCTTCGACCATCATCAGCCGCTCGTAATATTGAGGATACTGAGCTCGTACAAAGAATTTCTTCATTTGTTCCTCTTCTAAGGCTGGCCTAACCTTGGCAGCATCTGATCCAACGAGTAGCATACTTGCGAAAGGTCTCCGTTGGCTTTTTCTTTAAATTATGGATGTAGAATACATCCGGAGCATTCTCCGGTTTGAACCAGAATCGAGCCATGAAGTCTGTTTCCATGCTTATCCAATTAGTCCATTTCTTTGGATCATGGTTGATGTACTAGGACAGTGCATCTCCTTTCAAACTCCTCATGAAGAGTTTCATGCGGATTCTTTCAACTTGTCCCACGGCAACCAATTTGTCGCAGTAAGTTCTCAAATGGAATCTTGGATCACCAGTACCATCGAACATCTTGAACTTAGGAGGTTTGTACCCCTTGGGTAGTTCAACATCAGGCTGTGTGCAAAGATCTTTATAGTTCAGCCCCTCAATCCCTTTACCTCATTCGATGCCCTAAATTCGGTTGGTCAACTTCTTGAGTTCCTCGGCCAAATTCCTGATGAGCCTATCCTTCTCGTCAGAATCAGGGGTATGCGGTGTGGAATGGGCCACAGTTTCCACATAAATGGGATTATTGTAGGCCTGAAAGTGGTCTTTTGTATGATCCTGGAGAGGTAGAGTGTTATGGTGACATGCATTGCATTGTGCTGGCGGGACTTGGTCCTTGGGGTGATTCGGTTGTTTAGGGATGTTTTGTGGTAAAGTGGGGTTTGGAGCATTTGGGAAGTGGACATCCGGAACATTGAGGGAAAGTGATAGGTGAGCCAAATTCTTGACTTGGTCAAGTTCCTCTTGGAACTTCAGCAGCTTCTTCTCCAGTGGAGACATACCTTTTTGTAGAACCTGAATACCCCGACCATCAGCGATCTCAACATGTTCATCCCTGTTGTCTTTTCTGACGCCTCTTGCCTCTGCCATCTTAGTTTTACCCTTATTTTTTTCTTTGGGATGACTAGGAGGAGGAGTGAGAAGGGCCCTTCGATCTTGTGCGGTAGGCGGATGATGCCAGAATGCACAAACTAACCTTTGGGGAGGGGGATAATAAATAAAGAAAACAAAAACAAAATAGTAATGAAGTTAGTGAGGAGTCATAAAATATTGTGATATTTAAACACGTAGTGCATAAATGTAAAGCGTATCCTAAATTGGGGAACCTCTTGATCCTTAGGTAGTCCTAGCAACAAATTAATTTGGAGAACTTAAGATGCTAAATGCCTCATTTTATTGATAATAAAATAGACAAATCCAACACGACTTTAAGAATGCGAAAAATATAAAATGTCACTAATGGCCAGTGGCCTTATTACATCAGAAGGCAAAGTAAAGACAATCCTATCTACTTGGTCCCAGAAGGACCTTCCCTATACTCGGCATCTCTGCTCGCCTTGATCAGCGTCCTCATCCCGCTGAGTCCCAGCAGCAAGTAGGTCCTGGCTAGAATTCCTCCTTTGGCACCCTCATCCTTCTGACAGGTTTCGATCCTCCTAATTAACTTTTCCTCTAAGTCGACTATGCCTCGCTCCAAGTGTGCTAGCCTCTGGGTGGAGGTGATGGCCATGTCTTTCCATTCCTTTATCAGCTTCTTATTGGCCTCGTGTATTTTGTGATGATATTCTTCACAATCATGGAGCCTCTTGCACAACTGGTTGAGTCTAGTCGTTGCCTCGGCTTTCTCATCTATGACTCTGTGGCCTCGAGAAAACCCTGGCTCGATACTTCCACCCCAGTTATCTTCCAACCATCCCAGATAATAAGGAGAGTAACTAGCATGATACCTATCGGGTTCAATATTGTTCTTTTCTAACCGGATCTTGTAGTGCCACAAATGCTGAGCTTGGCACTTATGAGGGCAGTCGTCATTTTGGAAATCTGCCCTGAGATGACTCATCTTCTCGACCCTTGGTATAACTTGCTTCCTTCCTGCCTTTCTCATGACTCGGATCGGGAGGTAAGGATACGTCCCTCTTAGACCAATCAATATAAAAAATGGGGTGTCTCAAGTTCGGATGATGAACTCGTCGGTTAGGAACCATTCCAACATCCACTGAATCTGATCCTTGGTCAAGTTTCCTAGTAACTCGGCCCATCCATTGGCATTCTCCGGCTGATCAAACATGTCGGGGATGTAGTTCATATGCTTTGGATGATGGAAAGCAATATGATCATCCCAAATTCTCCTATGGATGTCCTAACGGTAGTCGCCCTTTCGCAAATGCTCAGTGAGCCACAACTGGAGTAACAGATTGCAACACTCGAAATGTTTTGCCCCTCGTTGACACTTTTCCAAGGCTCGGTACATGTCATCAATGATCATTGGCACGATACTGAAGTACTGCCCATCAATCCCTTCCATCAGAGTCTTGGTAACCATAGCCAACCTGGTGTGGATTCTTTCTTTCTTTGTCGGGAATACCATCAGACCCAAGAAGCATGCTATAAAGATGAATAACCGGCGGTGAATGTGCCCCAGAGAAGTAAGGGCAAACTCTTCCTGATGAGTGCGGTAAGACTGGCTACGACCATACCTCTCGTACAAATAGTCAAAGGGGATGTACGAGTCTTTCAAGCAGACCAAGTCTGGATGGCATCAATAACCCTGGAGACTCCCAAGATAAACCGGCTAACCCTCCTATTTCGTCTAGCAATGGTGTCATCTCATTTTTTTCAAAGCAAAAGACCGGCCGATCACAGTCCCAGAACAGGGTAGCAGCTTCTATCATCATGTTGTTAGGCTGAATGTCCAGAAGAGAGGGCAGGTTGCCCAAGTGTTTTCTGACGACTGTTTTGTCACTGGAGTGAAGATCCTCCCACCAGTTTAGTAGTTTGGGGTGGACATTGGTGACCATGCCGAATCTGGGGATCTCGTGCCTCATTTCTGCAAAACAAACAGGTTAGTCCCTTACCCCCACAAGAATCGACTATTTAACATCAATAATTAGCATGAGTATTTAGTTCTCCAAATAAATGCATAGAACGTGAAGGCGTCCATTTGGGCTCCAGGGAAACCTAATGGACTTTGGACAAGGCTATCTTAAAGGCTGTTATGCGGACAACACGTCAGCCTGGCTAGGTTTGACCATGATGCATGCAAAATACAATAGAGTAAGGTTTCTATGGGGTTTTAGACCGGTACCGTTGAGCGGATAACTCAAGGGGGAAGGCACAGGGGATTGTCGGCTGCACTGCTGATCGACTAGTTTGACCGCAAATATGCCTTTCCGAATTTAGAGGTAATAATATTGGAATAGCGCAACCACTCATTGTAAGCGTTGCTATAGGATTATTGTTTGGCATGAGTGGAATATGAATGCGGAGCATGATATGCAATAAATAACATTTAAAAAAGTAGGCATGTATTTTCACATTTGAGGAAAGCGGTAAAGAAAGGAAATAAGGCAATTATAATTGAGAGCGGTTACAAGGAAAACACGAAGATATGTCAGTTTTGTTTAGGCGAAATAAATACTTGCGGGATTAAACAGTTAATCACATATAACGGGGAATAGGAAAGGGTATAAATAGAAATTGAAAGGTCCAAATTGACAAGACAACCTGTAATGGTATAAGTCTAGGGATTATCCCCAGCAGAGTCGCCATGCTATTGCGGCCCCTTTTTCCTCGCACGGGTCAGGTGCGGAGAGATCGGGTTTATGACATTTTGGACAACTCCTTAAAGGAAGAGTTTTAAGGAAGAGTCGCTACCTAACGATTTTGTGGTGCGTTAGGGCACCTAGAGTAGATAACTCATGAACTAGTTTGCATTACCAGAGATTGGGTAAGGGCTTGAAGTTATCCTAAGGGGAAGGTGTTAGGAACTCCTCAAGATCCACAACTGTGGGTCCCAGCCAAGAAGTTTTGTGAATTTGGACGGTAAACAAATAGCAAGTAAGGTTCATATAAAAGGGGATTTCAAACAAGTATGAAAATCTTTAAAGGTTTTTGGAAACATTAGAGTAAAAATATTTGAAAAGAATTGTCCTAGGTTTAAAGTAATACGGATCACATCAATGCGATACCCGGTATGTCACATCCTCAATGAGGGGCTACACGTGGTATTAGCGCACTGGTCATCATATCCGTATTCTACCCTTCCCACACCGTAGAGGTTATTTAAAGAAGTGCGTGCTGGTCATGAAAGCTTATTGCGTGCTATTACCCGTCCCATCCTATAATTCCTGGATGGTATTTTAGACTACTAATCCTACAATGTGAGTACTAGGCTGAACCCCTAGGTTTTAAAAGAATAAAATTCTAAGCGACATGTAAAACAAATAGGACTACAGATATGGGAACACATAAAGGCAGTTAAAGGGCTCACAGATCCCTCCACAGGTAAACACATAAATAACACGTCTCAAACACAACCAAGGTCTCAAAGACATGACTTAAAACAAAAGTTTTAAGTTGGAAAACAGTAAGATTAAGAAGTTTTGGATTTCTTGAAACTCAGTAATAAAGCAGGAATTTTAAAAGGACAGAATAATTTTGAGAAGAGTGATTGATAAAAATCTAGTAATTTAAAGACAATACCAGGAATTGAAAGGTGCATAGCAGTTTAGAAGTCTTCAATAAAAAGAGACAAATAACTTTTAGAAAATCGGTAATCAGAAGTAAAGCAAGATTTTAAATAAAGCAGAGTAATTTCAAACAGGAGTGACTTACTTTGAAATCTAATAATTCAAAATAGAGAAAGAACCAGTAGTTTAAAGGAGTTTTAGTAAAAAAAGGAGTGAGTTCACAATTCCAAAACCCAATAATTTTAAAACAGAACAAGGATTCAAACAAAATGATCTTGAAGAGAGTGAACTGATTCTAAAATCCAGTAATTCAAAAAACACACGGAGCAGAAGTCTAATAAACTTCAACAAAGAGGAAGTGAATGCATGATCAATGATTTGAAAATAGAGTAGGGGTTTTAGGAAAAATAGGGAACTTCAGAAAGAGATAAAAAGAAGAGTGAAGGCAGCAAAATTTTAAGGATTTCAAAAGAGACTAATTAGTTCTAATATCAGCCAAGTGTAAAACGATTAATTTGGTTTTTGTGCGTATTAGGCCTAAGGTTTTCCTAGGCGGGCGTATACACTGCCTATTTGTTTTAAAGGTGAACATGCACATTTTAGCTCTGATTTTAAAGATGTGAAGGGTAATACATTTGCAGAAATGTTTCAAACTAATTAATCATATTTTAGCGAGATTATTAGATTAGGTACATATTAACAAGGCGTTTAACAGAGTATAGTTGAAAACAGACATGCTGAAAGCGAAAAATCCTAAGGATCATGGTATCTAATGCATACATGAGTGCCTAAAACATTTGTTTCTAAATGTGGTGCTTATGCAGATGCAGCAACAGTAACATTATGGCAATTTTATTACTTTATTAGAGTTGTTAACTGTGAGCAGGGCTTATGAGATGTCATGAATATAATATATATGCTGAAATAAGTACCTAAGCATGATTTCTAATGCATGTCCTAAACATGATTTCTATTGCACACATAGGGAAAAAAATCATATGGTCATGATTTCTACCCATTACTATACTAGACATGCATAACCCCCTCCCACAATCACTATCCAACCCAATATCTGTTTACAAGTTATTACAAGCCAAGAATAACGAATTACCTCATTAGAAGAAAATATGAAGCTACTTGTATAGGGAGCCTTCAATCAGGCCCATTCTTCCAACCTCAATCCTTTCGAGTTTCACATCCTTACATGGTCTGGGTGCGGCAAAGCTCCCTAGGGCCCTCGTGGGTCCCTAGTCAATACCAACACCCAAATATAATTGCCAAAATTAAGCATGTGCAGTGTATAATTACCAGCCTCAGTGTGTCAAAGTTCAGAGGGAACTCATGGGTTCCCTAAGCAATGGTCACACTGAGGGGGTAGAACCTAAGTTTTCTAGGAATAGTGAGGTGCCAGGAGTGAGTTTAAAAGAGGAACAAAGTTTTTGAAAATACAGGATTCAGTTGAGAGACTTTATAAACTAAGAGTTGCTTTTAGAACTAACTTCTGAAAACAAACAGAAGTACCAGACAAATCAAACAAGTTCAGTAATACATAGTTGCACACAAGGGCAATGGGAATAGGGGACAAATAAGCCACATAATAATCATGAGGAGATACCTAGATTTAATAAACTTGTTTAGACATAGTTGCACAAATCAGAGAGGTTCAGCGGATCAGGGTACAGTAGAGTTAAACTAAACAGGATGTTGAACAACCTAATAGATGCATATAGGAATAGACTGAACATATGTAAATATTATTTACTTAGCCAAAGCATATAAGTCCTAAAGAGATAAGGCATAGTAAGTACTAATAGAGAAAAACAAGATATTAATCACATGTTGAACAACAGAAACACAAATAGAAGAAAGTCAGGAAGATGACAAACTGAAATAGTAGTAAACACATTGGTTTGAAGCTGGAATATTAATTGGAACATACCAGTGAGAAAAGAGCAAGCAGAATGAAAGAGCAAAATGAGCACAATGGTTAACCTTGGCTTATAGCCGGCTAACAGTAGACAAGAGCAAAAGAGAGCAGTAGTAGAGTAAAGAGCTTTGTAAGAAAGAAAGAGTTTTAGCACAAGAAGGCTTAGAAAAGTGATGTTGTTCCTTTTTTTTTGTTTAATGAAAGAGAAGAAGTACATATAGTTTGAAAACAAGTAGTAAATAAGGTAAAATCAAATTCAAGTAGTAATTAGGGGGGGTTCAAAATCAATCAGTGTAAAATCAGCAAAGATACTCCCTTAATTGAAGGAGTCGAGTTCAAATCAGTAGTAACATGCAACACATAAGGAAACTCACCATATTTAGCTTAGGATAATATTGAAATAGTGTAAAATAAACATAAGTTCCCCTTAATTGGAGGGGTTATGTTCGAACGGTTAGCAGGAAAATAGCAAATAAGGGAAATAAAGTCAGCATCATACTTGTGAGCATGTGATCTTTACTCGCCATATCGTCCTATAAAAATCTCAATAAATCAATTTATTTTACGAATCTTTGTTGATTTTCGGTGTTTAATTGTGAAAGATTTGTATTTTTTGCATAATTCATCTTTTTAAAATTATTAAAAATTGCATCACTATTATCAAGGAATTATAAAGTTATAATTAACTATATAGTAGACGAATGATGGTTATTTAACGTAATGTAGTTTTAATAACTAATTACTAAAAATTAATCATTTTATTCGATGAAACATAGATTTTATTAGGAATATAAAATTAGTAGTTTTATTCTTGATTAATCTGTAAGTAGATGTAAAATAAGGTTTAAAGTTAATTACTACATTTGTTGGATTAAATTATATTTGAATTTAATTAATTTAATTTGTTTAGTTAATAAAAGGGGTTTAAATCGGACCTGGGCCAAAATTACCCAGGCCCAAACCTAACTCTACAATAATCCAGGGTATTTACATCTATATCCGTTTTTTGGGTCACGTTTTAACTTATACCCGCTTTACAAAAAATTTCAAGCGTACCCATTTTTCGCATAAACTTCAGGCATACGGGCCTGAAGTAGCAAAGACATTCACACAAACTTCAGCATTCTAGGCTTTTTCAAAGAAAACTTCAGCAGAAGTGCTGAAGTTATTAGTTCATTTGTAAAAAAACTTCAGCACTAAATATGCTGAAGTTATTTAGTTTTGTTGTAAAACTTCAGCACCCAATATGCTGAAGTTATTAGTTCATTTGTAAAAAACTGCAGCACTAAATATGCAGAAGTTATTTAGTTTAGTTGTAAAACTTCAGCACCCAATATACTGAAGTTTTGTCCTGGATTCATTAGTTTTTTAGCCATTAGCTTTTTTAAAAAAAAAAACTTCAGCAGAAGATGCTGAAGTTATTTAGTTTAGTTGTAAAAACTTCAGCACCCACTATGCTGAAGTTTTTACAACTAAACAAAAAAACTTCAGCAGAAGATGCTGAAGTTATTTAGTTTAGTTGTAAAAACTTCAGCACCCAATATGCTGAAGCTTTGTCCTGGATTCAATAGTTTCGCGTAAAAAACTTCTTTAAAAGAAAAAAACTTCAGCAGATGCTGAAGTTATTTAGTTTAGTTGTAAAACTTCAACACCCAATATGCTGAAGTTTTGTCCTGGATTCAACTGTTTCTCATAAAAAAACTTTTTGAAAAAAAAAAGACTTCAGCATGCTGAAGTTTTTTAGTTTAGTTGTAAAAACTTCAGCACCCACTATGCTGAAGTTTTGTCCTGAATTAATTAGTTTTGTCATAAAGCTTTTTCAAAAACTTCAGCAGAAGATGCTGAAGTTATTTAGTTCGTTTGCAAAAATTTCATCACTAAATAAGCTGGAGTTTTTCACAGGACAACACTACACAAACGACCCCGTTTGGTTTAACTGGTTGAATCCTGGCCATTGATCGAAATAGATCAGACGGCCAGGAACTCCACCCCCTTTAGTATATAACTATCCTAACACCCCTCCTACCCTCATTTCATCAAAGCCTAACAAACCCCAAACCCTAGCCACCTCCCCTCCCCTTCGTCTCTCTCTCTTCTGCCTCGACCAAACCTTAGCCGCCCTAGGTTTCTGCCGCCCAGAAATCGCCTACCAGCGGCGGAGGTTCTCCAATCGACCCCAAATTTTACCAGATTATCCTCACCCTTCCCTCAATCATCTCCCATCATTGATTCCACCAAAATCCCACCCAAAATCATCTGATTTCAGATCTAAAAATCTGAAAAACCTAAAATGCTACAATGGTCGACTCCGGACAATTCAACGGTTCGGACCTACATGAGTCAGTTGCTCTTGATAAGAGCAATTGATTCATGTGGGTTTGACTCGTTTTCAAACCCTCCGGAGTCCGGCCAAGGTCCGGCTATTTCAATCTTTTCTGGTCAAAATCCCTTTAACGAGTATCCACCACTCCCTTTCCATGTGTTCTTGAGTGATAGCATGAATAGGCCGTAATTTACTCACTGTCTTCCTTCATTACATCACTGTTGTTTGATTCCATTTGCCTGTTCATATTTTATTTTTTTAGTTTAATACCCCAAATGTATTTAGCTTAAGACTCTTTATCACTGTTTTGCGTGATTTAACTGTTTAGGTTTTGTGTTTTTCCTACTTATCGTGTAACCAAGATTAGTATTAGGTTTCAGTTTTCTTTTCTTTGCTGATTTTTAGGCGTCTGTGTGTTTGTGAATTTTTTGTCAAGGAATGAACATGAACGAACTAATTATTTGAATCCCTGAACTCATATGCCTTTATTGTAGTAGTTGTCTGCTTATGTATTGATTGAGGTTCTTGTTTGATTTTGCTGCCCACGTTATTAGATGATATCTCCAATTTATCATAGGTTTAGTTTCAATTCTTAGGTTAGATTGGCATATTCAATAACCTAAACAAACTAATTTCCCCTAGGCTCAAGTGAAACTTAAACAGATTTTAATACAAGTAAACTAACCAAGTCCAAGTAATAACCCAAGTGAGTTTAACCCTGATTACCCAATGGTAAATTCAGGGACTCTAAGGTGTACAGTAGGTAACTCAGCTTAGGAAATCAGGCTCTTAAGGTTAAAAGGGTATTTTCTAAAGAGGAAAGTTCTAGAATAGGGGCAGCTGTCCCAAAGATAGTTTTGACAGCTGCCCTATGTTCTATTAGTACTATTTTTCAGCCTTTTGGATAAGGTATATGCCAAAAGCATATCCCATTCTGGAGTTCCCTATAAATAGACCTTCCTTTCACATATTCTGGATCTTTTTTTGGATACTCTGAAAAAAAAAGACTTTTTAGACTATGAAAAATTCTCTCTATAATCTGAAACGGCCTCCTTGAACACTGAATAATAGAAAACAAAACCAAAAAAAAAAATCAGAATAGTCTTCTTTGTAAACGAAAAAATTCCCTATCTGATTGTTCTTTCAAGAGTTCTTCAAGGCTTTCTGGCGCAATTCTCATACTTTGTTTTCTCTTGGGTTTTCAATTCTAGTTTCTAAAACTTTTCTGGGTTCACTTCTTGGGAGCTGCTTTGGTTTGAAGTTGCTGCTTGTTACTGTCTGATCTTGCCTTCTTTTATCTGAATCTTTTGGACCTGACCTTTATTTGGTCAGGGTTTCTTTGAATTAATTCTCAAAAAGGTATTTAAAACTGAGCCTTTTTTTATGAAATAGAAAAGATCTGAAATCTTTTATCTTTCCTCCATGATTCTGTTGTTTCAAATCTGTTTATGTATAAACCGGTATGAAAAAATGTGGTACTGAAATGTGGTGCATGTTCCTTTTTATGTATAGAGGGTTTGAGTGTTATCTTGAAAAGGCAAGTATATTTTATGGAGTTCCTAACTTTTGAAGTCTACCTTAGTCTCTTCTGTATATAGTTCAGATTTTATTAGTTTATAAACACCTTTATTATTCAGATGTTAGTTCTTATACCTGCTGTAGTTTATTAGTAAGATAGATTGCATTAGGGTGGATGAATTTGACTTCTCAATATTCAAATTCACCCCATGGCAATGCACAAACAGTAGTATGGCTGGCTGAAGTTTACCCTTTAAAGAGTATAAAATATGTAATTAAGAAAGGCATTAGAGTGAGGAATCTGAACCTTTGAATGGTCAGATTCATCCTCTAAAAATGCCTAAATAAGCAAAGTTTCTATATAGTTTAGAATTATGTTAGTATTAGCACTAGGGTAGATGAATCTGACTTCTTAATAGTCAAATTCACCCCTTGGTAGTGCATAAACAGTAGCCTAGGATGCTTGAAATCACCCTTTACGGTTATGAAGTGGGTAATTAAATGTCTCCTTAGAGAAAAGAATATGAATCCCTTAATACGATCAGATTTACCCTCTAAAAAATGCCTAAATAATCAAGTCAAGGAATAAGTATGGACAAAAGGTCCAAGGTATGAAAAATGATATTCTGGATTTGCGTTTGATCTTTTGATGATCATATTCACACCAAGAGAGTGCACAAATCATTCGGCCATTTAGTATAGCTTAGTATAAGCATCATCAAATCTAAACCTGACCTTTTATCATATTTATGTTTAGTCTAATGGATGCATAACACACTTAATTAATTGGAGTGTTTTACAGATTACAATGGAAGGCTCAAGTATATGGCCTTAAGGGAATTCAAGTCAGATGAATTAACTAAAGAACTTCATTTTTTTTAGTTTCCTCTCTTCTAAAAAATGTACTTTGATAGTAGTAGCCTGTATTTATTTTCAGAATTATGTAATTTAAAGACTGGACTATACATCTAATTTCAGTTTTGTTCATGTTCCTAAAGTTTTGAATTTATATTTTTTCTCTGTTCTGAGAGTAATGCAACTAGATAAAAGGAACGTGTATGAAATTTGTATAAACACCCGTCAGATTTTGCAAAAAAAATGATTATTTCAAATTCAATAGAGTTTTCAATATGAATGAAATTGGTAGGCTATCTTCAGTTTATCTTGCATCTTGTAATCTGCGAAAATAAATGTATAAATACGGGTGAACTTTGATCCTTTAGAAACATCAGATTAGGCTATTTAAGTTGGTAAGAATTGTTGTTTCAAAATTAATAAGACTGCATGTGGTTCGATCTTTTGCTAGAAATCATAAAAGTTCTGAAAGTAGCATGATTTTACTTTGCCGATCCATTTCAGAATTAATGAGTATTTTAGATTTATGTTTAGGTTGCCTAAGAATGGAAAACCAGAAAATCTGTTGTGCTATGATCCTAAGTATATGTATGAATGAACATGTATTTTTATTACCACGTTTCCCATTTTGAAAAGTAAAGATAATCAAGACTTAGTTGGATTTCCTAAAGTAGTGACATCCCTATAAATTAGCCACAATTAGGATTGGCCAAAAGAGTTAAATGAAATAATTGGGCTAAAATATGGCCATAGCCTAAAATCTTGTCCTTTAGGTTGGTAAGTTTAATTTTAGACAATCTTCACATACATGATAGATAGAATCATGCCCTTTAGATTGAAATTTGATAAAGAATCGAATATTATTCCAAAACTACCATAACCTACACTCGGGAGTGGAAACTCATGCCCCCGACACTTAACTCTAAAAAACTAAAAAAATGCACATAGCAATCACGGGTGCATTTCATGTGACGTTTTGTCATGTGCTAAAAACAACAAGTGCACGCCATCGTGGCTTGTCTAAGATAAATCCATAAACGTCCTAATCGATCTTAAAACTAAAACGCTCTTTCAAAAATTGAAAACATAAAGAATGATCGAACATTGCCTCAAATAGGCACTATAAAACCATCATGACCATAGTCTTGACCACGTAATCTACACTCGGGTGCGACAACTCATGTCCCCATCTTCAACTTCAAATTATAATAAAAATCACACGTTGTAATTGTGGTTGCATTTCATGTGGTGCAGTTATAATGTGTCCAAAACAAACAAGTGCACGCCATCGTGACTTGTTTCAAGATAAATCCACAAATATTAAATGCGGTTAAAATTTAAAAAGGCTAAATGCACAATAGGTTTGAAACATGTAAATAATTAGATAATTAGGCCAAATATTAATATTTAAGCGACCGTGCTAGAACCACAGAATTTGGGAGTACCTAACACCTTCTCCCAGGTTAACAGAATTCCTTACTCGGATTTCTGGTTCGCAAACATTTTTAAACAGAGTCTAAATTTCCTCTGTTTGGGATTTCAATAAACGGTGTCCCAAAAAATTGTCAAAAATCCGGGCGAGGACTCTGAAAATTAATAAAATAAATCCCAAATCCGAATAATGTCACTTTAATTGGAAAAACTCCCTTATTACCCCTTCATTAATCCCAAGAGGGGGTAGTGGAAAAAAGGAGGTGTGACAGCTCTGGCGACTCCGCTGGGGATCGAACCCAGAATATCTGCTTCAGGGTTCAAGAGTCGAGCTTATATAACTGTTATGTTTTGGATTTTATTATCTGATTTTATATGTTTGAACCTAATGTGCTAAATGCCGTTTTTTACCGCTTTGATATTATTTGGACTGAATATAAATTATGCCGAAACCCTTTTCTCTCTGAGTCTTCTAAATCATCTGGGAAATGTGCACTTTGTGTGACTTCTTTTCTGTTAGAGTCATATCCAAATTTTAGAACGAGGTGCGGATAAGTTGCAAAGCCGGTGAAGCTTCTGTATTTTCGGTACGCTGCCCCCCCCCCTCCCCGGCTTGAGCTGTCCGCTCGGGTAAGCCTGGTCTAGAACAAAACCCCAAGATTTAAACTTAGAATAACATAGCCTCATGGATCCCTAGTAGGAACGATTATCCGCATAATGTGCATTTGACTTAGGGGACTCAGCACACGGGTTGGGTCCGTCTAGGACAGGTGTCCCCATAAACAAAAGACTATCCTGATGCATCTTAGCTGCTACGTATGCATTTATTTGTTTTAGCTTGTGTATTGACCGGCTAAACTAAAAAAAAAATGAACAGAAAAACCAAGAGTGAGGTAGAATAGAAAATTCACCTTGTTTTAAAAAATAAATCCTCGTATTTATCCCGAAACTCTACCAAAATTTCTGAAAATAAAATTCCAAAACAAAATGAGTGGATGTATATTTTTAATCAGTCAAGATTTTTTCCGAACTACGCATTGTTTGATTCTCACGGGTGTGAGATACGTAGGCAACCCTCATCGGGTCTAACTTTGTTTTTTTTTAAATCAAAAGATATATCCCTAAATAAAATTAGGTGACGCCATTACTGCCTGATTGCCCAAAATGGGGCACCGGAAACTCTACCAAAATTTCTGAAAATAACATTCCAAAAAAAAATGAGTGGATGTATATTTTTAATCAGTCAAGATTTTTTCCGAACTACGCATTGTTTGATTCTCACGGGTGTGAGATACGTAGGCAACCCTCATCGGGTCTAACTTTGTTTTTTTTAAATCAAAAGATATATCCCTAAATAAAATTAGGTGACGCCATTACTGTCTGATTGCCCAAAATGGGGCACCGGAAGGTCGTTTTTGCAAAAGTGGCCGCCTGTGGTTTGTCTTTAAATTTCAACCCAATTTGCAAACACAGCCTTAAAAACCTTCTATCCGAAGTATTGAAGGGCCGTACTCGCTAAGATGGCCCATTTTTCTTTATTACAAAATCCTTTGCAAAAAAATAATAATAATAACGCTTTTCAAAATTTTTGTGGTTTTAATTAAAAAACGAAAGTGCAGATGAATACAGTTGAAAACATTCCCTTCAAGACAGTCGAGGAAATACCTTCGAGACTCCATATGTGGTGGAGCGACTTGGGGAAGCTCGTAGGAAGTCTGTTATGAAAGCTTTAGGGGGACTTACTGGCCTTTTAAAAATAAGGCCGAGGTTGGACATCGTCGAGGCTCTAGTACCGTTTTGGGATCCCGCTCACAACGTGTTCCACTTTTCAGACTTTGAATTGACACCCACGCTAGAGGAAATAGCAGGGTATGCTGGTCTTAATGACAATCTTAGAAGCCGGTACCCAGTGGCACCCAGGCGGTGACTCCACATAAGTTCTTGGATCTGTTAAGCATTAGTCGGGACGTCCAAGACCCACACCTGTCTGAAGGTTTCTGCACTTTCTACTTTTTTTACAAACATTATGGAGATCCCCGAGGTTATGAGGCTAAAAAAACTGGTCTAACTCACAAAGATCAGGCAAAATGGGAAGCCCACCGAGGGCTGGCTTTTGTGGTAGCATTTTTGGGTACTTTGATTTCCCCCAGAAGTGATGGATGCATAAATATCGGGCTTGTGGGAATGGCAGTTTTCATGATGAAAAATCCCAATGGCACACTTATACCAATGGTCTTAGCTGAGATTTATCGCGCTCTAACAATTTTCCAATCAGGGGGAAAGTTCTATGAGGGGTGCAACCTACTTCTGCAAATCTGGCTGATCGAGCACCTCTGTCACCGCCCAGGCTACATGAACTACGGCTTAACCAGTTTGAATTGAATCGAGGAACATAGTACTCGCGTAAAAGGCCACAAATTTCCTAAGGGCATGGAAGCCTGGCACTCATACTTAAGTTCATCGACTGCCGACTATCACACCTCTTTTTATACCACACAACCCTATTAGGTGGTTGAGTTAGAAGATCTTTTCCAATTGAAGTGACATTTTGAAAAGGGATTATTTATTATTTCAGAGTCGCCACCTGGAATTGAGTTTTGGTATTCCAAGTCACCTTTTATTGAATCCCTTATCAAAAGGATGATTTGACTCCTAAGTTATGGTCTACAAAAACAGAAGACTGAGTAAGGGATTCTGTTGACCGAAGGGAAGGTGTAAGGAACCCCTCGAGTCCCGTGGTTCTAGAACGGTCGCTTTATTGACTAATGTAAGGGTTAAATTAATTTTTTAGTTATTCTTGTATTTTATTGATTATGGCTTATGTATTACCGCTTAATTACTTATTATATTTTATTAATTGTGTTCACCAAGGTGCGGAACGCACATAAGATACTTCTTTGAAATTAAATGGTAAACCAAGGTACAGAATGTACACACGGTTATAACATAATTATTTTAAATCTAAAAACATCAAGACGCGAAATGCGCACATGATCTTTTTATTATTTAAGCATATCAATCCAAGGTTCGGGTATGAACAAATGAGCTAATATTTAAAGTACGTCTAAGGTTTTCTACCATTTTAGAGTATTTTAATTATTTGTACATTTATGACACTTTATAATTAAATTACAAATAAGATTTTAAAGAAAACAAAAATAAAATAAATCAAAGAGAACGAAATGAAAGGAAAGAAAATTTATCACATTGCATTAAATCTTTATATTATTGACATAATTATATTTACACTTCTTAATAATCAAAATTCCATCACAAATTTCCTACTTTATTCTATGAAAAAACAAAACAAAACAAAACAAAACAAAAATCAAATCAGCAGAAAAAAAAAATAAATTCAAACATCCTTTAATTTCAAAAATTCTAAACACTAAAAGAAAGAACAAAAATACCATGAATCAGTTATTACTTCACTTTAGCAATTAAATTTACTTATCTTCAATGAATAGAGCCTCTATTATTAAAGATAAGAATCATCTATATACAAAAGATTGAGTACATAGTAGGATACATAAAACAAAAATCTGAAATGAAGACTATCAACAATAAAGTTAAAATATTTCAAACAAAACGTGCATATACAATAGGTAATAACTTATCCACACCGGGTGTTTATACCAGGCCAATAAATAAATGACAATTATGAATTTTTAACAGCCTTATCATAGTTATATTAATAATTTTTTTTTCTTACTGCTTAGCTACAAATAGTAACCTACCTTGCCTGCAAAAGTTTTCTCCCACAGTATATTTTATCATGGTCATAACATGCGTAATCCAACAAACATATTCACTGAGTAATAGCTAGATCCAAACAAAGAAACGATAACGCTTATGAGTACATAATTGGAACCATAACTCTAAAATAAGTTTTCATACAGAAATATACCTTTTTAAAGAAAAAATGAGCAAGAAACCATATCATGATTCAAGTCAGTACCACTTTTAATTGATAAGAAAAAAATTGATAGTCACCTTTTGCGGAGATTACAGAAAAGAACACCACGACTAATCTACTGATTTCCAAAAGTTAGCGTTCTTTTTTAGAACCTCGAACTCGAAACCGCAAACGAAATCTCGAACTCCGTCTTCAAACTCCCTTTCTCTTTCTCGTTGTTTTCTCGTTCTCTCTGCCTCCTTTTTTTTTCTTTTCTTTCTTTTAGTTGTTCTTTTTTTTCCCCTTTTCTGTCTCCTTCCGTCGCTCTTTTTTATTCTTCAGTTTGTCTTTTCTTTTTCTTTTATAAAGATTATTTTTGTGGTTCCATGATAAGGTACAAAGAAGTTGATTTACATGGGGATGGGATGAGAAAATATGTGAGGATGTGGGCTAGAGGTGAAAGAGTGGAAGTCATGGGGTAGTGTGTGTGTGTGTATATATATATATATATATATATATATATATATATTTTAAACATAGGAACAAATCTTATATTCTAAGATTGTGAATATTTTTTGTAGTTTTTAATTTTCTTAAATAAAATCTATTAAGAGTAATATAAAAATTTAAAGTATTAAGATTAGAGTTAAAAGAAATATTTACACCAAAAATAGTATAGAATTTGGGTGTGGTCAAAAATTAGTTGTTCATAGCATGCCCCTCTTTGCGTGGAAACATGGAGAGTTTTCAGGCAAAGAAAATGAACAAGGTGACTGATTTTTGACCTCACTATTATTTAAGAAGGAAAAGAATGTAAAAGAAAAAGGTGTGACCGAACCTTGGTTTTAGGCCGCCTACATATCCCGGATTATAAGGGAATCAGGTCACGTGTAGTTCAAGTGAAAGAAGAGTGATAGAGTATTCTTAGAGGGAGTGTCGAGTGAAGTTCCGTCGAGGTTCCGATTTGCGGTTCCTACTATTACATCAAAACGAAAAGAAAAATTACATACTCTTGAAATCTAAGAGTTACAAAATTCTTATCTAAATGCCATCTAGAGTCTTGTTATTGATTCTTGACTTGCTTCCGTCATTGACTTTAGACTGAAACTTGGTGCTCTCCGATATAAAAGACTATGAAATATTCTCACAGGCTTGTTTCTTGATCAGGTGATAAGAAGATGGGTCTTGAAATCATTTGTCTCTGCATGCATCATGTCAAAGCTGCTTCGGCTGGTATTAAGATCAAACGTTCCACTTTCTCTGCCGAGAGATGGAATCTTATTTTTGCACATCCAATCCGTGCTTTGTAGAAAAACCTACAAGCAATCACAAACAAACAAAACGAAATTTTTTTTTCTGCCCCAGCCTGCACTAGGAAATTTTTGTGAGTTATTGATAACACATTAAACTATCTTTGCTATTGCAGAATAAAGAAATGAAAAAGACACATTTTTTAATTATAAATAATGGGGAATGTCGTACCCAGTGTTAACAAGAATGAAGGCAACCAGGGGATGTAGTACCTTGTGTTGACGATGGGATGAGGCTCGTGGCACTCTCGGATGCTACTAGGGAATGTCGTACCCTATATTGGCAGAAAAATGCAGCCAGAGGATGTAGTACCCTGTGTTAGCAATAAGGTGAGGCTCGTGGCACTCTCGGATGCTACTAGGGAATGTCGTACCCTATATTGGCAGAAAAATGCAGCCAGAGGATGTAGTACCCTGTGTTGACAATAAGATAAGGCTCTTGGCTCTCTAAGATTCTACTAGGGAATGTCTTACCTTATGTAGGACCAAAAAAAATGCAAATAGGGGATGTAGTACCCTATGTTAGCACTAAGAAATGCAACCAGGAGATGTAGTACCCTGTGTTGGAAATAAGGTGAGGCTCATGGCCTACTGAAATTCTACTAGGGAATGTCGTACCCTATGTAGGCAAAAAGTAATGTGATCAGGGGATGTGGTAGCATGTGTTTAAGATAGGGTATTGATTCCCTATAATGAAACTAAAATAACATGATTACATGTATATTAGAAGAAAACTAAGGATTTGAGAACTTCACTTGGTGGTGTTCGCCTTTTCATGAGCTGTTTCCTAAAATTGTTCTGTTCCTGCTCTGAACAAAGAAAAATTTATTAGTTTTAAAATGGTGGTCAGTTTGTGGCCTTGATCTCTTGGGCGGTTTGACCTTGTGTCCCTTACACTTGTTAGAAAAACTGACTCCATTGATGGTCGTACAAATTGCCTGGAGATTCTGTCATTGTTTCTGGAGATCTTCTTTCTCAATATTAGAACCTGACTATTTTACGCCTATCACCATTTATGTTTATGGTGCAAACAACCTTGCTCCCAGAACAACTTTTAACTGAGTAACTTTCATTGACCCTTGACACATTGTTCAGTCCTTCAAGCCTTTTGCTCGTCAGGGAAGCTCAAAGATGGCTTTATGCCTTTGCCCATAATGTTCATGCCCAGAAAGTTTAGCTTCATATAACAGGAAAAATGTAACCAATTTTGTGGCCTTTCTTTGCTTTGCTTTGATGACATTAGACTGAAAGGGACTAAAAAAGAATGGTATGAAAGAAAACAAGAAGGTAAACTAATATGTATTACAACTTAATCAAGAGGTATATCTTTCAGAGAAGAAAAAATAAAAATGAAAAGGACTTATCTGGAGGAGTATGCTGACTTCAATTAACATGACATGCACTTTGGACTGGATGCCCGATCCATCAGAACCGTCGAATTCTCAAAATCCGTTGTAAACTTCACTTCGAAACTGAGTTATTTGTCTTAACCATGCTTGTGCTGGGATATATGAACGCCTAAATCAATCAACGATGCCCTTTGTGGGTTTTCACCAATTGACCTCTCTGATTTTTCTTTCTCTCAACTCACTATCGCCTTATAGTGCCCGTGAAGGTTTTCACCAATAAGACTCTCATTTTATTTTTCTCTCTTTACAATGGCCGAGGCATCACCGTAATATTCCAACTTAGCATTCTCGAAAGTTTATAAGGTCTTAAAAGGGAAAGGTAAAACGAACTATTCAACTGAATTACAACTTTTGGAACCATTTTGACGGAAAACCGTCAAAAAATAAAATAAAATCATGCCCTAGTTTCTTTGAATACTGGGAAATGTGAATTTTTGTTTTAGTGTGACCGAACCCCAGAGTGAGGCTGCCTACATATCCTTTTGGAATCAGGTCAGACGTAGTTCAATTAAACTTGAACTCGTTTTGATGATATTTTTTTTTGGTTTTTTTTTTTTTTACTTTTCTTTTGACTAAGTACAATGGTTCCAAAAGAGGGAAAACAAAGAAATAATATAAACAAGGCTTCAAACGGCTAACTAGGGTTGACCAGTGTTTGGGTAGCGAGAATGATAGCCTTTCGTCATCCCAACCTTAGAATGCTAAGTATAAAATTGCCCTAATAGAGTCATGTCAGACATAATATCTCTTGACCGCATCCGCGTTAACAGATATATCAGTCACCTAGCCTTCTATATCTGTCAAGTGTAGGGCTCCTTTTGACAATACTTTCTTGACGCGGTAAGGACCTTGCCAATTCAGGGCGACCTTTCCTTTTGCTTCTTCCTGGTGCGGAAAGATACGTTTCAAAACAAGTTGTCCTACCTTAAATTGTCTTGAGCACACTTTCTTGTTGTATGCACATGCCATTCTTTGTTGGTATAATTGACCAAAACAAACTGCCTCCAAACGCTTTTCATCAATTAAACTCAATTGTTCCAATCGGAACTTGACCTAGTCTGTTTCTTCGATCCTTGCTTCGACAATGATTGAGAGAGAGAATCTCAACTTCTTGATTCATTATTTCGAGATTAGATAAACTTTTAAGATCTGGGCATGAATTCTGCGTGCATGTCATGTTTTATAAAGCCAGCATTAACAAAACTGAAAAGGATAAGAAATTAACAAAAAATAGGAAAAGGAAAAGATAGAATTTTACTAAGAAAATGGAACTTAGTTTCATTGAATTTGAAAGGGTAGAAGGGTTAATGTCAAAGAAAAGAAATTAAACTAAAATATCTGGCAACACTTAAAATAATCCAAATACATAAAAAGCAGCAAAACAGACTACCACGACTCCTTCCTGATGGGAAGAGGAGTTGCTTCCCAGTTGTTGAGCGAGGTATCTGGACCAATCAGTTGAACACTTGCACGGCTAGGGCCCTCACCAACTTGAACCATATTGATCTTATAGAACATCTCCTTGAGACTCTAGCAAACTTCATCAATGTCATCCTGAGTAGAAGGATGTTGGGCTTCTTCATATTGTGGCTTGACAAAAGAGTAGNTTGCGGGCCTTGGCTCTGTCTATGTCAGCCGACGTTGGTTTAAAACCCAAACCAAAGGTATCTTTCTTCAAAAATGGAGCAATAGGGTTCACAATTCCATGCATAGAGAATCCTAATCCTTTTCCTGGTTCATAACCATTCCTTAACATCAGCAAAGCTACCATCATAGATGTGGCTGACAGACGGGATGCTGAATTGGTTTTGCTTCTTCCACTTGGTCCACTTCAATCACCTCAAATGCTTGATATATGAGGGATTCACATCCCTCCTTGGCCTCGATACATGGAATGGACAGGTCTTTATAGACTGATGATNTCTTCAAAAATGGAGCAATAGGGTTCACAATTCCCTGCAGAGAGGACCCTAATCCTTTTCCTGGTTCATAACCGTTCCTTAACATCAGCGAAGCTACCATCATAGATGTGGCTGACAGATGGGGATGCTGAATTGGTTTTCCTTCTTCCACTTGGTCCACTTCAATCACCTCAAATGCTTGATATATGAGGGATTCACTTCCTTCCTTGGCCTCGATACATGGAATGGACGGGTCTTTATAGACTGATGAGTCGTCTTCCCCATGAACAACAATTTCTTGCCTATCATACTCGAATTTGACCATTTGATGTAGGGTGGATGGTACAACTCTAGTCATAGGGATCCACGGCCTTCCCAGAAGAAAATTATAGGAAGTTTTCATATCCAACACTTGAAAGACGATGTTAAAATCAACCGGGCTGATTGTCATGGTGAGTTCGATTTCCCCAATAGTGTCTCTTCTTGAACCATCAAAAGCTCTGATGCTGACAGTACTAGTTCGGATTCTGTTAGTGTCAATGTTCAGCTCCCGTAGAGTAGAAAGAGGGCATACATCTACACTTGAACCTCCGTCAATCATGACTCCTTTCACGTAATTCCCTTCACATTTGACCATAAGATGCAAAGCTCTATTGTGCCCAACCCCTTTCTCAGGCAAAAAATCATCGCTGAAAGAAATCTTATTCACTTCAAAGAATCTTTCAGCCATTTTTTCCAGCTGATTCACCATTGTCTTTTCTGAGACATATGCCTCGTTCGGAGTTTTGATCAACACACGACGATTTTCTTCTGAGTGCAAAAGAAGAGATAACAAAGAAATCTGAGCAGGGATTTTCCTTAGTTGGTCAATAATTGAGTAGTCTTGCATTTTCATCTTCTTAAGGAATTCCTCCGCTTCTTTTTCTGCAATGGGTTCTTTCACTGGCAAGTGACTTTCCCTGGCTTGCTTAGACTTTCTCAATTTCTCTGGTGAATAGCACCTTCCAGAGCGGGTCAAGCCCCCCAATTCATATGCTTCTTCAACTATCTTTTTTCCTTTGTATGTCATGACAATTTTGTTATAATTCTAGGGAATAGTTTTTGTGTTTGTCACTAGGAGTTGTGCAACAGGTCGGATCACAACTGGTTCTGTTATATTTCTAAAAATATTATTCGGAATGATCTTTTGAATGCCCCCGGGGATGTAAAGTTTTGGCCCACCCAATTGAACCTCAACCTTTTTTGTGCATCTAGGAACATAGAGAATTGTTTTTGCAGAACCTTCCAAGTTCAAACTTGAACTCACACCTTTCACAATACATGGTTTCAAATGCGGCGGGTTTACTATCACTTTTGGTTCTTGCCCTATGGTTCCAACAACCATATCTATCTTTCTAGACTGCTTATAATCCCGATCATCACAAATCATCCCAATAAAATGTGTATTATCATGAGTTGGGAGCAGATTGTTTGTGATATTAGGAGTATCCTCATTGTTTGTTACCGCAATTGCCTTTGCTTCAATCAAATTTTCAATGGCTTTCTTCAATGTCCAATAATTTTCGGTACTATGACCCTGGGTGTTAGAGTGATACTCACATCTTGCATTTGAGTCAAAACCTTTGGAATTTGGATTCACATAATGCGGCATGACAGGTTGAATGAACTTCAGCTGCATAAACTTTCGAAATAGGCTTGTATACGATTCTCCAATTGGATCCTTGTCGGGGATGAGGATTATATGATGCCTGAAAATTCGGGTGAGGTTAACGGGAGCCTTGTGGAATCGGTGCCAGCCATTGCTGGTGATTGGGAGGCCTAGCATAAGCCGGAGCATTAAACACTGTGTACTGTTGTGGGAGAACTGAGTATCGGGGACCCTGAGGTGGAAAGTAATGTTGAGGATAATTGGATTGCCCTTGTTGGAACTGCACATAAGAAGGAATTACCTCTCTTTGAACTCCTCTGAACCCAGATGCCATCATAGATCCTTCCTCTTTCTTTTACCGGTTTCTGAAACTGCCTGACCCGCTTTGAATTGCTTGCGTGGTCGCCTTAAGGGCTGTCTGCCTCACAATTTTTCCCGATTTCATGCAAATATCAACTATTTCACCAATCTTAATCGCCTCAGCGAAAGGTTTACCAATGGCGGCCAACATGTAATGGAGGTAATCAGGATCCTGAGCTTGGAGAAAATAGTCAATCATTTCTGCCTCTTTCATCGG
>ML396038.1:0-16433 GCA_005239525.1 Nicotiana knightiana | reverse complement strand
GTTAAATGACACACTCTTGTGGCCTCCCAAACCCTGTATGTTTCTCATGGTTTGTTCGAAGCTCTTCATTTTTCTAGTCATTTCCTCTTGTTCCATATTCTTGTCAAGATTTTCGATCTCAACTGGGAACGTTCTGAGGAGTATGCTTGTATGAATCTTGAACCTTGAAAGTCAGTTATGGAGAGTAATCTTGAGCATCATGAGCATTCAGTTGCGGATCATTGTTGGACTTTTGAGCAAGAGCTGGTTGAGGAATAGTGAAAGTAGGGACAATGGGTACAGTATGTGGGTCATTTCTGCGGGGTGCGATTGGAGGACGTGGAATGGAAGTACTTGGGATAGTGGGAAGGTTAATGCTCGGACTGGATCCCGGTTGGTACAATGGGTTACTTGTTAAGGAGATGGGTACTTGATTTGCATCTGACACATTCTGAAGATTATCCGAAGACCCTGTGGGTAGTGGAGGCGGTGCCTGTCCATTCGCCCAAGCTTGGTACATCTCTGCCAATTGTTGCTTCAACACCCTTACTTCTTCTCCCAGTCCCGAACTTTGTTCGACCAATTCCATCATTATCTGACTCATTGTCATTATTGTTTGCCATGCTACTTTTTCCTTTTGATATCATGTTGTAAGGGTGAGTCGCCAGTTTAAACCACAAACCAACCACCTATGTTTAACTATATGTTTTGATGACAAACAACAAACGTGTTAGAGTTATGCATTTTGCAGATATTAATCACACATTATATGTCATGCACCTAATGCCATTTTCATTCCTAAAATGATTTTGGAAGGCTTCATGCTTCATCCCGGTTTATTGGTTTATTTCCTTTTGAATTTAATGCTCTTCTTTTTTATGCCTTTTTTTTTTAAATTTCTCTCATCATTTTTTTGCTTTTTTCTCCAGATTAATTATGGCTATTATCGCATCCGATGGGGATTGCCTACGTACCATGACGCCGCATGAATCAGACTATGGCAACTGTGGGACGATGGCAAGTGCCTGTTGACCAACTTCTTCATTGCTTAGATGGCAATGATCATCATGAACATATTCCGCTTTCTCTGCCAATCGAATTACCTGCTCTCTGGCTTGCCCCATATTCATGTGACAATTCTGCAACCACATATGGGTAGTGTTGAGGGCATGCCTCATCTGAGCCTCACGTCCCTCATATTCTTCAATGCGGTGGTTTAACACACCTCTCTCAATCATCCACTGACGCCGCTCTGCCTCAAAATTTGCGTGCTGACAACCCATCTCCTTCCTTTTTATTTCTTCCAATTGTGAATAAAGCTGACCCTTTGAGCGTATCCAGTGTGCCCTTTCTCTTTCAAACTGCTCTTTATGTTCATCAAACTCTATTTGTTTTTGGTGCGCATCCTCTTCGATGATACTCAAGTCTTCTTGCAACTTATTTTTGTTCGCCTCCATTCTTCTGACTAAACCAATCGTGTTTGCCAGTTCTTCTTCTAAGAGGGCTGCCTCATTCTTAGCATGCTTTAAATCTTTATCCATGATCTCTAAGGAAGATTGATAATCTTTCTCAATACTTAAATGGATCTGAGCGACTCCGGCTTGTTGCAGGGCTTGTTGTTTGGCTATGGTCATCTGAGCGTGCTCCAATTCCTCTTTCAGCTTTTCTATAGTTCTTTGATCATTTCTCCTCCTGTTCGACCCCTCGGGCCTATCTCTAAACGATGAAGGATCATGAAACCATGTAATATACTCAGGGTTCACCTCTCCACGACCTCGATCTTCTACCATCTCATTCATCTTCGAGACTTTACTTGCATACCAGATTTTCATAATTTCTTCTTCGTCATGAGGTTGATCTTTACCAAAATCATAATAGAACTTGCTCATATCTCGTACTGGCGGCACCTCTTGTAGTCGTGCAAACTGGCGCATCATCTGAAGTGGAGCATAGGACTGAACACCATCCAATCCTATAAGTACCAAATAAGAATGATATGCAGACTCATAAATGACCTCTTTGGAGGAAAACCAATCGTTGTTCCAAGTGATTCGGTTGGCTGACAAAGTAAGAAGCAACTTTTTCCAGGCATCAATCCCTTCTGGTAAGTCACATTTTTCAATATTTTTTTGGTGATCATAAGTGCGATTGGGCCAGAGCTCCCTAAAATTAGTGATAGTAGGATGGCGATAAAAATGCTCCAAAAACCATATCTATAACAAAATGTTGCAGCCATCAAAGTTTCATGCGCCCAATTTACATCTACTTAAAGCACGAAAAATGGAAGAAAGAATCATAGGGACCAAAGTATAATCATTCCCTTTTGAGGTCAGAGCCTCAACCACACCTGCCAAGCGGATGTCAATGCGTCCTGCCCTTTCCGGAAAAACTACATGCCCCAAAAAAGCAACCATAAATGCAAACCTCTTATGTATCTTCTATGTTTCCTTGTTTTCCTTAGATTTTAATTTTCCCACATGCCTTTCGAAATTGCATTCTAGGCCGTACAAATGAAACAGAAGTCCCAAGTTAATCCACTTACCTCCTAAACCTTCATACTCTCTGTAGTTTATGTTCAGGAGCTTCAGAAATTTACCCTCATACACATTTTTTGGTACAATGGGCCTTTGCCGGCGAAGATTGCGGCCCCACCCCTGGAAATGGGCGATTTCCTCCAAGGTCGGAGTCATTTCGCAGTCAGTAAAATGGAACACATTGTTTTCAGGATCCCAGTGTGGAATCAAAGCTTCGATCACATCCCTCATAGGATTGATCGTCATCATCTGAACCAAATGTCCCAAGTACTTCTTTATCCAGACACGAGGTTATATTTTAATCAAATATATTATCGACAAAAAAAATCCGATTTCTCGGGTTTTGACTCTATAAAAATAAAACAAAACCAAAATATGGGACTAAAAAAAATGGTTAAATTAGTAAAATAATTAAAAGAAGACTCAAAATGACTATTCTTTTGTAAAAGTGAACATAAAAACTGGTCTCTTTTGTTAAAACGAGCATTTTGCATTTTCGAGGAAGGTTTTAAGGTTATTTCGACAAAAGGAACGAACATATGGGCAAAACTGGTAGAAAGATAAAAACTGACAAAGTGACTATATTATTATATTATTTTTTTCATTTGACAGCAAAAAAATAGTCCATATACAACTTTTTTATTTATTTATTTTTATTTATTTTTTTATCTTAAAAAAAAAATGGGGTTGAACCTGATGAAGGTTGCCTACGTATCTCACATCCGGTGAGAATCAAACCCGCGTAGTTCGGTTAAAATGAACAAATAAAAAAAAATTTAAAAAATTGTGCTTTTACATACTAGAACCCTTTAAAAAATTATTTTTTAAAAATATTTATGAAAACTTGGAGGAAATTTTCTCTTTCTCTCTCATCTGTTTAATCGATGTATCCTAAAGCCGGTCAACATTTGATTGAAGCCTGCCAAATAATATTACATATAGAACATAAATATGAACATGTTGGTCCGAAAAATAGGTACCTGTCATAGACGGACCAGACTCCTGTGCCGAGTCCTGCTAAGTCCAATGAACATGATGCAAATAAAACGTAGCCTACTAGGAATATTCATTGCTTATGGCTTGTTCTTCTAAGTTTTCAAATATTAAAGGAGATGGTATCTAGACCTGGCTTACCCGGGCGGACAACCCCAACCGAGGAGCGTCAAGCATCACCAGTAGTAGAACAACACTGGCTAGCCAACGGCTCTCCCGCCTAATCATGTGTGACTAAATCCTTCAACATAAGCTGGTAGGCTAACTGGCTTTATCTCAAGACAGAAATTTTTGTGATGTTGGTAGGCAAACACAACATAACTACCTATAAGAAGACTCAGAGGGGTACGAGAAAGGATACAATTTATATCACAGTTCAAATAAATATTAAAGCGGTAAATAAGCAACAAATAGCACATTAGGCTTCCAAACACAATAATATACAAAACGTGATAAAAGCAAAACAAGAGTCAATATACAAAGCTCGAATTCTTATTAATTTTCCCCAGCGGAGTCGCCAGAGCTGTCACACCTCTTTTTATACCACACAACCCTATTAGGTGGTTGAGTTAGAAGATTTTTTCCAATTGAAGTGACGTTTTGAAAAGGGATTATTTATTATTTCAGAGTCGCCACCTGGAATTGAGTTTTGGTGTTCCAAGTCACCTTTTATTGAATCCCTTGTCAAAAGGATGATTTGACTCCTAAGTTATGGTCTACAAAAACAGAAGACTGAGTAAGGAATTCTGTTGACCGAAGGGAAGGTGTAAGGAACCCCTCGAGTCCCGTGGTTCTAGCACGATCGCTTTATTGACTAATGTAAGGCTTAAATTAATTTTTTAGTTATTCTTGTATTTTATTGATTGTGGCTTATGTATTACCGCTTAATTACTTATTATATTTTATTAATTGTGTTCACCAAGATGCGGAACACACACAAGGTACTTCTTTGAAATTAAATTGTAAACCAAGGTACATAATGTACACACGGTTATAACATAATTATTTTAAATCTAAAGACATCGAGACGCGGAATGCGCACATGATCTTTTCATTATTTAAGCATATCAATCCAAAGTTTGGGTATGAACACATGAGCTAATATTTAAAGTACGTCTAAGGTTTTCTACCATTTTAGAGTATTTTAATTATTTGTACATTTTACTATTATTATTTTTTTTCCGATTAAGATGGTCATTGTCGTTAAAATTAAAAGCCGATGTGATCAAAACATGACATGGTTCAACTTAAAGTTCGCTAGGTTTAAACTTGTCAATAGTGGAAATGACTTTGGTGTTCAACTTATGCCTAAACCATTTATGACACTTTATAATTAAATTACAAACAAGATTTTAAAGAAAAAAAAAATAAAATAAATCAAAGAGAACGAAATGAAAGGAAAGAAAATTTATCACAGTGCATTAAATCCTTATATTATTGACATAATCATATTTACACTTCTTAATAATCAAAATTCCATCACAAATTTCCTACTTTATTCTATGAAAAGACAAAACAAAATAAAACAAAACAAAAATAAAATCAACAGCAAACAAAAATAAAATTCAAACATCCTTTAATTTCAAAAATTCTAAACACTAAAAGAAAGAACAAAATTACCATGAATCAGTTATTACTTCTCTTTAGCAATTAAATTTACTTATCTTCAATGAATAGAGCCTCTGTTATTAAAGATAAGAATCATCTATATACAAAATATTGAGTACATCCTTTCAGAACCAACCCATCCTTTCGGAGGGAGGAACAATTTGCTAAATATGTCTGAGTCGTTTCCATCATCCTCTTCCCTAGAAAAAATGAATATGTCTCCTACCCTATATAAAACCTTGTCCAAAAAATATGATTATCTCTATGAAGTTGATATCCTANCTTGGAGTCTCTTGCTCTGTTCGTCCTACTGTGGTATCAGAGCCAGCCCATCCTTTCGGAGGGAGGAACAGTTTGCTAAATATGTCTGAGTCGTTTCCATCATCCTCTTCCCTAGCAAAAATGAATATGTCTCCTACTCTATATAAAACCTTGTCCAAAAAATATGATTATCTCTATGAAGTTGATATCCTACCCGATGAACAAAAAGTATCTTCCACTGAACTGCCCCTAATAAACCCTTACTCAGCTTTTGCAAAAAAATCATTTGCACCATGGACCCAAATCCGTTCCTTAGTCCAACACAAACCAAAAGGAGTCAAAGAATATGTTGCTGCCTCAAAACTTGACCAGCATCCTATTCTTGCTACTCGAGAGGAACAGTTTATTACCCTCCAAATCCCAGATGATTTTCCCAGACAATGGAGAGATCATGGTTTCACCCATATCCATTTTGGTGCTATCCGAATTGCTCTCACTTATCATGGAAGAAAAGGTCAACCTGTTGTTGCCCGACTTTCTCTTCTAGATACAAGATACTTGGAGTACCAACATGCAAATTTGGGTACTGCGGAAGTTACCTTAAATGCAGGGACTGTCTTCATAACTATCTTTCTAAATTTCAACATGTCCCTTTTTGATCCATACTTAACCGAAGCACTAAAAATTCAAGTCCAAATTCAAGGTTCCCCACAAGACAAAGATTCTATCCAAGCCACTCTTCATCACCAAATGGCGTGGCGGGTCCAAAATCATGCCATGGATCTATGCCTTCCCGGAGGAGAAAATGCTTTACTCTTGAATATTGATGCTACCAAAGGAAACACCATGTGCACCCAAATACCCAGACAAATTTCCCGAGATGAGCTTGTCAAAATTCTTCCTGATTTCTGGATCACAAATTATGAAAAGTTAAGGGAACCAGAAGAACTTCTAAAATTTGGGGAGCCATGTTTTACCAAGAAGAAATGATAAAATCGTTTCCATAAGTTTTGACCATTCCCATCTCAAAAAACAAAATAAAACCATCTTTTCTTGCCAAATTATCNAGCCAGATGATGTCTGCTGGTTGGTAGTGAGAGGACTCTTAGTACCTGCATACCCAAAAGAGGGCGCTGGTTAAAAAACAATCATTTGATTTTCTTTCTTGCTCTCCCTTAGCAGCGGGAAAGGAGTCTATCTATCTGCCTAGCTTTGGTAGATTTCCCCCAACGCAATCCACAGAAATTCCACGAATCCCTTGGTGGATAAGTCCGACGACTCAGCAGCAGTGCGGAATTGAGTTTCTTGTCTGGTGGATCTGATCTATAGTTAGGGGGCAATACATACCAAAAGGTTCGAAGAAGGAAGGCGCATAAGAGTATATAACCAACCTACCCTTCTGTATAACCTATTCACATTAGTGAAGCGGTTGGATGCATAAGGGAAGTGCACGTTTGTGAGACCTTAGTCGGGATGCATAGGTGAGTCAGCCTACGAGCACGGAAGAGCATGGTACCGCTACCCCTTAGAACTTTTCTGGAATATACAAACCATCATGGAAGAACAGGACTGGTGTCAACATTTCGACAAAGAAGGCAAAAGAGTTTGGGGGTACAAGTGCCCCTTTACGGGACACTGCCCTTGGGATGTCGATTGCGATTGCCAAGATTGTTTGGAAGATCCAATTTGAGAATATGATGAACACCATCAGCGTCACTGGGAAAGATTTGGTCTTAACAAGCCGAAACAAAAATCCAAGAAAAAGGGGAAAGCTACTGAAAAGCAATTCCGAGCCAGATATGAAAATAAAGACCCTTCAATTGGTTCATTGAGCCGTCCAGGAAAATATGAATTTCTTGTCAGCTACAAACCCCAAGAATGGCCAAAATTACCAAAAAACTTCACTCCAAGTTGGGAAGATAGTGAAATCACCCCAGAATCCAATAAACCACCTAAACCTAAAACTCCATCAACCCAAAAATCCACACACCCACAAATATTCATGATGAGCCCTTCAAGTTCCAGCCATACCCAAGATTTTCCTCCACTCCAACCTTTTGAAAAAGAAGGTATCAGCCATGCTCCAAAAATCCCCAAGAAAAACATAGTATTACCTTCTGGAGAAAAACCCCCAACAAGTGACATCGAGGCGACAATGAACTGGCAATCAGAAAATTCCATCTGCCAAAACAAAGTGCTCAATAATATTGGCAACACCATAAAAAATGTGGCCCATACACAAAACAAGTTAATGAGCAAAGTAGAAACAATTGAGAAAAAGGTGGAGCAGACATCGTCTCAGCATGCAGGACTAATCAAAGCCTTGGAGCTAAGATTGGCAAATTTACAATATGAGATTTGTCCGCCAGGAACTTCACTTTTCCAGTTCTTTCAACAACAACAAAAAGAGACGATTTCACTCAAGGAACAGATCCAACTTTTGAGAAATGATCGTTTTGAGTCACAAAAAACCCACTTTTCTCTTAAAAACCTACCTTCTACCCCATGTCAACATAAGCATATTCCCCACCAAAAATGGACAACACCTTTTCTACTTTTCCTACTACCTCACACCATCCTATCTCTTTCACCCAACCCTTAAAAGAAGAAACTGAATTCGATATTGCAAAAATGGTTTGGGAAAGGAAAGATGCTCTTGCAGCCAAGAAACAAACAAAGCAAAGGCGAGACCAAGGAGAAAGTTCAAAGGGGTCCAACCCTAAAAATCTAATGATTTCTGATAAGAAGATTCCAGACTTCTATGTCTCCCAGCCAAGAAACATGTCAGAAGGAGATACTACATGGTCAGAATCTCTAAATTCCTTTGACAATGATACAATGGAAGAAAGCTCTCAATCAAGCAATGATTCCATAGAAAAGTCTTCCGAAGAAGATGATCCCCCGATATTTGTGAGTCAACCAAGAGATCCAGAAATATCTGATGTAGAGGAGGATCAAGAAGGCATGACAAGTGAACCGATACCAGAAAGAAGACAAGAACCCATGGCGTCAAAACCAGTTGGAACTGGCTTCCACACTTTCACCTTAGACGACGTCAAAGTTTCAAAATGGCCTCAAAGAATCCAAGACTTCTATACTTGGATGGTGACCAAAAATTTGGTGGAACGAGAAAAGTATATCATCCTGTCAGAACTAACTTCACGGTTCTCAGGAATCCTTAGGGATTGGTGGAATTCACTTGGGATTCAAGATAAAAATACTTTTCTTACATCCCAGGATTTTGCCTTCAACATCAGAATCCTACATGAAGTTTTCTGCGGAGATACTAGCCAAAGACAGGAGAAAATGCGAAGACAACTCTTCAAGATGAAGTGTGTGTCACTCAAAAGAAATGACATTGACAGGCATTTTCAAAAAATGGCAAAGATATACTTTGTAATCGGTGGAGACATCAACCTAAAGCAAGCCTTTGTTTCTTCCCTTCCAAAGATGTTAGCAAGCCGAACCATGACCATCATTGAAGAAAAGTTCCAATCAATAACAGTCCCACAAGTCGGCTACATTAGACAAGCTATTTTTGTGGCACTGGAGGACATTTGCACAAAGCGCTCAGCCCTAAAACAAATTATCCAACACAATCCAGTGCTTGACAAAGCATGTCGCAGATCCGACCTGATCACTAGATCAGGATGTTCTTGCAAAACATCTAGGCGAAATGAACTAATTAATTGAATCCCTAAACTCATATGCCTTTATTGTAGTAGTTGTCTGCTTATGTATTGATTGAGGTTGTGGTTTGATTTTGCTGCCCACGTTATTAGATGATAATCTCCAATTTAGCCTAGGTTTAGTTTCAATTCTTAGGTTAGATTGGCATATTCAAATAACCTAAACAAACTAATTTCCCCTAGGCTCAAGTGAAACTTAAAAAGATTTTAATACGAGTAAACTAACCAAGTCCAAGTAATAACCCAAGTGAGTTTAACCCTGATTACCCAATGGTAAATTCAGGGACTCTAAGGGGTACATTATGTAACTCAGCTTAGGAAATCAGGCTCTTAAGGTTAAAAGGATATTTTCTAAAGAGGAAATTTCTAGAATAGGGGCAGCTATCCCAAAGATAGGGTTGACAGCTACCCTATGTACTATTACTACTATTTTTCAGCCTTTTGGATAAGGTATATGCCAAAAGCATATCCCATCCTTGAGCTCCCTATAAATAGAACTTCCTTTCACATATTCTGGATCTTTTTTTTGGACACTCTGAAAAAGAAAAGACTTTTTAGACTACGAAAAATTCTCTCTATAGTCTGAAACGGCCTCCTTGAACACTGAATATTAGAAAATAAAACCAAAAAAAATCATAATAGTCTTCTTTGTAAACGGAAAAATTCCCAAAATATGAGTGCAAACATCTGATTGTTCTTTCAAGAGTTCTTCAAGGCTTTCTGGCGGAATTCTCATACTTTGTTTTCTCTTGGGTTTTCAATTCTAGTTTCTAAAACTTTTCTGGGTTCACTTCTTGGGAGCTGCTTTGGTTTGAAGTTGTTGCTTGTTACTGCCTGATCTTGACTTCTTTTATCTGAATCTTTTGGACCTGAAATTTATTTGGTCAGGGTTTCTTTGAATTACTTCTCAAAAAGGTATGTAAGTTGATGAGTGGTGATTTTACCACTCATTTTGGCCTCTTTTCATTAGACTTTGTATTGTTCAATGATAATTTGAGGTTGTTATTAGTGTGTAATTGCTTAATTTTCAGGGAAGTGATGTCGTGAAGTGGTTGGTGTTGAATTGGAATGAAAGTTGAACAAAAGGGGGTCAAAATTGCACAAAATGCTTCAGTGATTCCGCACCTGCGGATTTTAGGTCGCAGGTGCGACCTCGCACCTGCGAAGATATGAACGCACCTGCGAAGGCCTGCCCAGCCACACAGAAGTCGCACCTGCGGAGTATATTTTTCACCTGCGATCCCGGAGGTGCGACCAATTGTCCGCCCCTGCGGAAAATGCCAAGTGTTTCAAAAGCTCGCACCTGCGAGCAGACTTCCGCTCCTGCGGAGTAGCACCTGTGAGGATTCTTCCGCAGGTACGATTATCGAGCATCAGATCTTGACAAGAATGTAAAATCACATTTTCCCATCCCCACTCTCATATACTCGACCTAGCAGTCATTTGGGGATCTTTTTTGGCTTTGTAAATATAATTTATGGAGAGAAGAACAAGTCTTGAAGCTAGGGTTTGCACACACACTTGGGATTTGAAGATTTCACTCTTGTGGTTAAGGATTTCTTACCCATTTATGTTTGTTTCTTCATTTCCTTGCTTTGTATTTAATATTTAAGTATGTAGTATTTCTTTCCAACACTAGTTCTTGTTTATGGAAATATTCATGTTTGAAGTGTGGATTAAATACCTTGTTGTGCTTATGTATTGAATGATTTTTCATCTTTTATGAAGTGAGTTATTGTTACTTTAATTATTCTTGTTCTTTAATGTTTCCAAAGGGATTAGCTAACCCTAGGACTCGCCCATTAACTCCGAATTAATTTTGGAAAAGATAATTTGGGGTTGGGAAAGATTAATTAACAAGAACTTGAGGCTTTAACCCTCATTTTATAGATTCTACCTAGGGATAGGATTGAACTACTTGTAGCCATATCCGGATGTGCTTAATCTCTTGATTGTGTTAGGAATAATTCAATTAGGAAGTCTTATTAGCCTTTGGAAAAAGCTAATTAGGAATTATTATCCGTGGCTAATTAACATAAAATCGCTCATATTTGTAAAATCGTGAAATACATTGGATCGTTATTTGAGTGTTATTCCCGATGCATTCATTCTTGTCGCCATTGATCATTTTACTTGCTTTCTAGATTAGTTTATATTTTCGCATTTAATTATAAACACTTTTCAAAACCCAAAATCTTATTTGTTTGGCATTGCGCGATAAGTGATAATTCTCTTGCATTCGTAATCGCCCTCATATTGTTCTCTGTGGGATTCGACACCAACCTTGTTTCGTTACTATATTTGACAATGATCTCTTACACTTTTCTAAGGTGTAAATTGAGCGTATCAAATTTTGGTGCCGTTGCCGGGGAACAATTGGCGTAATTTAGGTTGTTTGAGAAATAAGCATAAGTGCCTTTATTCAAACTTGTGAATATTTGTGTAATTATTTTTCTTGTTTATTTTCTTAATTTTTCATAAAAAAAAAAACTTATGGCATCATATAATGAAGATTGGTCGGAGGATAGTTGTTCATACTTTGATGACCGTTGTCCTTATTGTGGAGGACCACACTCATGGAAAAATTATTTAAATTCTCCTAGGGATGGATTGTCCACGCAATCTCAAACCCATGAGTGGAGTATTTGTGATAGGTGTGGTTGCCAAAATGGTCATCGGTATGATTGTGTATATTTGTCTGTCCCTTCCCCAAGCTCCCACTATGATGATTCTACTTTTTGTGATGGAAATTTTAGGGGTGAAGAAGAGGAGGAAAGTGAGCGTGGTAGAAATGGAGAGTTCAAGCTCATGATGGAGTGCTTACTTGAAGAAGAGAACCATGAGCAAAATGCCTTGGAAGAACTTTTGGAGACTAGTCTCCAAAATGATTTGGCACTCGAAAGGTTACACTCACAAATGGATGCAATGATTGAAGCTTCAAGGGTTCAAAAAGCCTTGGAGGTGAGTGAAAGCCATGAAGTTGAAAATTCTTACTTTGCACTTGAACAAAACCAAGAAGAACTCTCAAATGCTCAAAATGAGAGGATGATGCTCATGTTGGAGGCCGTTCTTGAAAATGAGGAAAAACACTTTGTACTAGAGGAATTGAAGCATGAAGTGACTCAAAATGATGAGCACATCCGCACTTTGGAGGATCAAATGCAAGCATTAATGGAGGCTCGCCATGCCTCTCAAGTTGAAAGTGTAGATGGAAGCCAAGAAGAGAATTTCGAGGGTGAGAGTGAATTTTACTTTGAGGAATCAAGCCTTGAACATCCACCAACCGACTCCATGAGTATTAGTGATGCCAACAAAAATATGGAATTAGAGTCAACCGGGGTGAATGAAAATTTGGTTGAAATTGACTCTATTCCGGGGGAAAATGAGGATGTCATAACCCGGAAAAATTTGCAAGTTGGAGGTTTGAAGGCACATTCCAAGAATTTTTCAACATTGGAATTGTGTGGTAAAACGGAAGTTGAACTACACGAGTCAATAGAGCGCTGCGAGGAGAAACAATTCTTACCATACATCTTGCAATTTGAGGAAACAAGAAAGCAAAATGGCATTTCTCACATGAGAGCCAAGAAGTGCAAAATGAAGAAATTAAGGCTTGGCTCGGTCATTTATTTACCACCCCAACCGCCCGTGGTCACAAGCTTGATTCCAAGCTTGGCGCTAAATTCATATCGTCAAAGTGGCGAGAAAAGTGGTAAAAGTTGATTTACGTCGTGCCACGACGTTAAATGCGGCGCTTGGTGGGAGGCAACCCATCATTTTTCACAATATTTGGTCATTTTTTAAATTTTCCTTTTTAGAATAGCTTATTATATTTTTGTTTTACCAATCTGCCAAGTTTCACATTTTTTGGAGTTGATTTGAGCAGGTTTAGGATACCGGGGAGTCAAAAAACCAGTGCAAGAAAACAAAGAAATTGCTGGGCAAACATTCTGCCCAGCTCTACGACGCCTTATGTCCAAAATGCTATAGCAGAATGGCATTTGAGATAAAAAAAAGCGATCGCAAATGTCCACAGAATGTTCTGCACAAACCTAGGTATTTTCGCACCTGCGAGGAAAATTCCGCAGGTGCGACATCGCATGAGCGTCCCTCTCATCGCAAGTGTGAAACCAACCGCAGGTGCGTTCTTATCTTCGCACCTGCGGTACCGCAGGTGCGGTAATTTAGTCGCAGGTGCGGAGGGCCCTGGTAAAATCCCAAATCGTACATATGCACATTTTATCTATATGTGACTTAGTTTTGACATGTGTTTATGACATTGTTATGTTCCCTTGCCGGGCTTCTTTGTTATTTATAGATATTATGTACCCTTGCTAGGCTTGGTTTAGTTTTGTTAATAGTTATTTAAATTTAGTTTTATTTTTGAGCAGTTAGTTTGATTTAGTTTTATTTTTAGTAGTTAGTTTAATTTCCGTAATAATAATACTTTCTTGGGTTTTCTTCATGCTACGGTTCTTTCCCAAGAAGCACTTTTTAAAGTGAACCGGGTGACTTGTCCCTATGATAGAAGGTGTGATAACTTTCTTAAGGGAATTAGTCTTGTTTTGCTAGGAAGAGACTTTTGGATTATTTGGTACTAAAAAAATTAGTCTCTTGTATGTGAAATGTGAACTAAGAATACCCCTCCAAAATTTAATTTTGAATGAAAACAAGTAAGTTGCATGGTGAAGGCTAATTTTGGTGATAAATTCTTGACTCTTTTAATGACTCCTTGCACACTAGTTCGAAAGTATTGCTCTAAACTCCTATAAAAAAAAAAAATTGATGAAATTGATCCATCTTGATTGATTCATGTGCCATGTGTGTTAGTGTTTGTATAAATAATTTTTGTGCTTGCGTCCATCATCTAGAACTTGCCCGGTTGGTCTTTCAGTGCTAATGATAATTATGTTTGGTTGGAGAAATGACCTTAGGCATTCTTTCTGTATTCAAAATAAACCCCCATTAGCCTTTGTAGCCACCATTGTATATATATTATCACTAGTTACACCATTTGAGCCTTGAACTTTTTCGTTGGTCACCTCAATGCTAACCTTCCCCTTTTTGAAGAATAATTCCTCTTTTGAACCCGTCCCTCCTTGAATATTGAGAATGAGGAAAAAAATCCTAAGTTGGGGGTGTAGTGTCAAAGTGGAAATTTGTAAGGTTTTCTTTTGAAATTATTCAAGCTTCAAAAAAATAAAAAAATAAAAAAATAAAATGTGTTTATGTAAATAAATATGGGACCTTTGATGAAATGTAGCGAGGTGCCTAAAATGATTCTATGTTGGTAACTAAAGGCAAACTAGGCCATGTGGTTTGAATAGAAACAAAGTGCATCAAGAAAGAAAAATATGAGTAGTGTTCAAGGAGGGTTTAGCCATTTTCCCAAATATGTATCCTACCTTTCCCTAAACCTACATTACAAGATTATAAAGCTCTTATGGGATCTCCAACCGAATATTCGTAAAAATGCTATGAATTAAAATAAGGGCAAGCCTATGGTATGATTGGTTGTAGCACTTGAAAGTCTTTCTGAGTGTGAGTGGCTTTGTAAATATGTGTGAGTTGGACTTTCTTTCTTTCTTGTGAGGGCACATGAATTATGAATGAATGGTGAAATTGATATAATAAAAAATAAATGAGTTGAGCATGTGTAGTAGATTAGTGTTGTTGAGTCACTTCTTGAGGCTTTTTCTTATCACTTTATTGTTTTTGAACTCCCGTGCACTTCTTGAAATTGTTTGTAAATGAGGGAGTTATTCAGTTAAGATGCATACTTGAGCCCAATTATTAGTACCAATCAAATCAATAAGTTTGAATGCTTAAGTGGAAAATGTGAATGGTGAATACGAGCAATACAATTTGTGTTTAACATCGTAGAGCCTCATTGAGTTATTACTTTTGATTTGCTTGAGGACAAGCAAAAGTTCTAAGCTGGGGGTGTTGATGAGTTGTGATTTTACCACTCATTTTGGCCTCTTTTCATTAGAATTTGTATTGTTCAATGATAATTTGAGGTTGTTATTGGTGTGTAATTGCTTGATTTTCAGGGAAGTGATGCCGCGAAGACCACCCCAGCCACACAACAGTCGCACCTGCGGAGTATATTTCGCACCTGTGATCCCGCAGGTGCGACCAATTGTCCGGCCCTGCGGAAAATCTCAAGTGTTTCAAAAGCTAACACTTGCGAGCAGACTTCCGCTCCCGTGGAGTCGCACCTGCGAGAATTCTTCCGCATGTGTGATTATCGAGCATCAGATCTGGACAAGAATGTAAAATCACATTTTCCCATCCTCACTCTCATATACTCGACCTAGCTGTCATTTTGGGATCTTTTTTGGCTTTGTAAATATAATTTTGTGGAGAGAAGAACAAGTCTTGAAGCTAGGGTTTGCACACACACTTGGGATTTGAAGATTTCACTCTTGTGGTTAAGGATTTCTTATCCATTTATTTTTGTTTCTTCATTTTCTTGCTTTTCATTGAGTATATAAGTGTGTAGTATTTCTTTCCAACACTAGTTCTTGCTTATGGAAATATTCATGTTTGAAGTGTTGATTAAATACCTTGTTGTGCTTATGTATTGAATGATTTTTCATCTTTTATGAAGTGAGTTATTGTTACTTTAATTATTCTTGTTCATAAATGTTTCCAAAGGGATTAGCTAACCCTAGGACTCGCCTATTAACTCCGAATTAATTTTGGAAAGGATAATTTGGGGTTGGGAAAGATTAATTAACAAGAACTTGAGGCTTTAACCCTCATTTTATAGATTCTACCTAGGGATAGGATTGAACTACTTGTAGCCATATCCGGGTGTGCTTAATCTCTTAATTGGATTAGGAATAATTCAATTAGGAAGTCTTATTGAGAAAGCTAATTAAGAATTATTATCCGTGGCTAATTAACATAAACTCGCTCATATTTATAAAATCGTGAAATACATTGGATCGTTACTTGAGTGTAATTCCCGATGCATTCATTCTTGTCTCCATTAATCATTTTAATTGCTTTCTAGATGATGAGTGGCTAGAATTCATGATTTTAAGCATTATATACCTTGCATTTTATGAGCTTTAATGATAAAATACACGTCGTATGTGCCTAATAGGGTTTGTTTTATGTGTAGGTGAATTGGAAATAGAAACGGGGCTAAACGGATGCAAATACGTCAAAGAATACGCGAAAGGGGACGCCCGGACGATAGCCGGGCGACAGAGCCAAACAGCCTGGCCCAGCCTGGCCTTAGCCAGGCATTAGAGCCCTAACACCAGGGGGGGCCTGGCGTTAGCCAGGCATTAGTGCCCTAACGCCAGGGGCTGCCTGGCCTTACCCAGGCGTTTGGGCTGAAAAGCCAGGGTCCCGG